>PVJN01008270.1:40307-66031 GCA_004026805.1 Lasiurus borealis
CTCCTTCCTTCCTTCCTTCCTTCCTTCCTTCCTTCCTTCCTTCCTTCCTTCCTTCCTCCCGTCCTTCCCCTTCCTTCCTCCCTTCATTCCATCCTTCTCTCTCTCATTCTTTCTTTTTCTTTCGTTTTCCTTCCTCCTTCCCTCTTTTCTCTCTCTCTCCCTCTCTCCCCTTCCTTCCTTTCTCCCTCCCTCCCTCCCTATCGGGGGAGGAGCCTGCAACCAGGCATGTGCCCCAACCAAGCACCGAACCATGACCTCCTAGTTTATCATCTGATGCCCAACCACTGAGCCACACAGACCGGGTGATGCTGACCTGTGAGGAAATTTACCAGCGGCCCTGTGGAGGGATACTGGAAGGGGCGCAGCTGAGTTTGAGGCCTGCCCATCGGGAGGGAGGGCTCTGCAGAGCAGGGTGCCACTCTAACACCCTTCATTCACTCGCTGGCTCACTCAGCACCCCGCCCTGCCTGCTCCCACCGCCGGCCCGGCCCTGGATCCTTTGGGACCTCCTATCTCTGTTCCCTGTGGTCTGACGGAGCTGGAGAGACCACCCCCGTGGTGCCGAGAGTGCAGGCGCTGGGCCGGATGGCTGGGCTCGCAGCCAGGGGTTGATCCTTGCTGTGCAATCTCAGGCAAGCTGCCGAACCTCTCTGTGTGTCCACCTCTTCACACAGAACCTTCCGTCTGAGGTCGTGGGATGCTGGGATTTGTATAACCTGGCTTTTCCCAGCTCCTCACCGCCAGGAGCCCGGGTCCACCCTGCTCCAGGCCCTCCGAGGCCGGTGCAGACGGTCGTGTGGACTTGACCCTGGAGGGATGGACGGGGGGTACGCACACAGGGCCACCCGCCTCCGCTGGCCAGCGTGTGCCCGCGGCGCTCACTACAGAGCACGTGCCGATGTTTATACTCACAGGGGAATAATCCCACGGAGCCCCCCTCCGCCCTGGCATGGAGCCTGCACAGAGCCGGGGTTTGCTCTGACACGTCGGGGAGACTGTCTCAGATGGCACCTGGCAGCTGCCACCAGCCAGCTGGAGGGAAAAGGGGATGAGGAGGCGCGAGGTGGAGGAGTGTGGATCTGGGGAAACGCGTGCAGAGCGTCTAGACCAGAGCACCGCGGGGCCCCCGGGAGGACTCAGGGCGTGTTACTCTGCAAACGCACACTTTCCTGGGCAGACAGACATGGTACCTTTGCAGGGAGCCGTGCCTCTACTTTCCTTCTCTCTACAACAGCGGTTCCCAACCTGTGGGTCGTGACCCCTTTGGGGGTCGAACGACCCTTTCACAGGGGTCACCTAAGACCAGCGGAAAATGCAGATATTTACATCACGATGCATCACAGTAGCAACATTTCACGGTTGAGGGTCACCACCCCATGAGGAACTGGATGCAAGGGTCGCGGCCTGAGGAAGGTGGAGAACCACTGCTCTACAACATGCACACACGTGTGTCTCCGAATGGCACGCTCAGCGCCACACTGCCCGTGCTTCAGCGACAGGAGGGACATTTCTCGCCTCCCCTCCTTCCTCCCAGGGAAGGAAGGAGGAATGGAACCCCACGCTGCCCCCCGGCTGGGAGCAAGGCCTCCTGGGACCGAAACGCCACCGATTCCTGTGGACCCCCAGATGCCTCCTCAGAGGACGTGCCCCAACAGGATGGCTTCCCAGCCTCAGCCTGCACCCCCAGAAACACGCACACACGTGAGCACGTGCTCACACCCAGGCACAAATGTGAGTGCCCACAGTTACACACATGAACACACATACACACAGCACAGATGTGTGTGCACACGAATACATGCACACGAGTGCAGACATATGTGTACGCACCCATGAGCACGCAGGCACAGATGTGCATGCACACAAATACACACATGAGTGCAGGCATACATGTGTACACGCACGAGCAAATGCATACACATACATGTATGTGCATACATGCGCACACCCAACACAATTACATATCATGAATGGATGAGCACCTGCATGCATGTGTACGTGCATGCATGCCCCCCCCACACACCCCTGACCTAAGAGAGACTGTCTATGAGCAGGAGCTATTCTCAGGAAAGTGTTAGTCCGGTTTCCACTCACAAACACGCCAGCCTGTGGGCCGCGTGTAGACGGACTCACTGTCTCTCCCCTCCCGTTGCTTCCCGGGAACACGCCGCATTCGCTAACCCTCCCAGATAATGCAGCAGCCGGTGCGGCGGCGGGTCGTCCCCGGTTCTGTTCTCGGTCTCTCTGAACACGGCTTCCCTTTGTCTTTATTTTCTCTGCCGCCACGGCCTCACCATCTTGATGAGTTCATTTCTCGTGCTGACGCCATCTGGAGACCCCCAGGCCGAGGGGCCCGCGAGCTGTCCACGCACCGGCCAAGGCGAGATTGTCACGTCGCTGGCCGGCTGGCTGGCAGGACACGAGTCAGCTCGGTGCACACGCACTTCTTTATTCCCGAGCAGAGGGGCTGCTGGGAGGCAGAAAGCGCAAATGATCCTCCGCCTCTGGGCCTGCAGGAACGGTCACGCGGGGCCACGGTGTCACTTGCCACACTCCACGCTTGTTATGTAGACGTTTTCCGGGAGGCCTGTCTGGCACACATGGAACACATGCTTTACAAGATCATCAAGAGCCAACCTGTCCGCCGCACATGCCTTGACGGATCCTCTTAGTGTATGAACTCCAACGTTTCCATTCTTTTGCACGCAACCTTCAAAGTCGGGGGATGGGTTCAGTTACTGGCAGTTCCACCTGGGAGGGGTTGGCCACCAATGGAAGAGGTGGGTACAGTCAGCGTGGCTCATCAGGCCATTTTATGGCGGACGGAGCGGTGGGGGGCAGCTGGTGGGGAGGTCACCATTGGTGGAGGCGCCCATCCCAGCTGCACAAAGGAACACGTTTGTGGTCTTCGCGCTGCTGTGCAGAGGATGCTCGGCCTTGTACCTTTTTCTCAGTTGTTTTTTTTTTTATTATTATTTTTTCCTATTTTTTTTACAGAGAGGAAGGGAGAGGGATAGAGAGCCAGAAACATCAATGAGAGAGAGACATCGATCAGCCGCCTCCTGCACACCCCCTACTGGAGTTGACTCCTATCTCAACTGTTGCTCGTATTTCAAAGCAAAAATTGCTCGCTCCACAGCTCGCATCTCAAAAATCTCGTATATTAGGGCACTCGTATTTCAAGGTACCACTGTGCATGATTTCTCTTTAAAAAGTTAGAAGAAGGGGAAAGGCAATTTGACTTTGGGGAGTGAACAGAATCACGTACCTGAAACCTGCAGCATTTGATTAACCAGCGTCACCCCAATAAATTCAACGAGAAATAGAACCAGAGGAAGTACATCCTGAATCCATTTTTTCCCCCTGTTCTCAAAGCGAACTCTGCTCTTTCTGATGGCATCCACGTTTTTCTTGCAAAGGGATGGCGCAACCGTTTTCAAGCCACAGCTTCCTCGGCTCCAATGGTAAAAAGATAAGCAATGCAAATCAGAGGCATCTCGTTTTCCTTTACCTTTAAAAATTGGTTGTTTTTGCCTCCACAGATTGACATTCTTACACTCTGTCTAAAAATATATTTATTTTTTTTTTGAGTCGAAGAAGTTGAAAAAGTGCCTGGCGAGCATTTGCATAATATGTTAATGCGGGAGTGCGTGCAGACATCTGGGTGGCATTTTAATATCTCATTCTCATTCCAGGAGCGACCCCGCGCAGATGGCGGGGAAATTTTGAGGGCATTGTTGTAAACAAAGAAGGGGGGGCGAGGGGGAAGCCAGACGCACCCTGAGCCAGACTCGGCCGAGCCAGGAGCTGTCGAGTGCGATGCTTGACCGTAGATCCTGCAGCCCTTGTTGGTCTGAGGGGAGGGAGGTGCCAGCAGGCAGTTTCTTTTTTTATACATTTTAAAATATATATATTTTATTGATTTTTTTTACAGAGAGGAAGGGAGAGCGATAGAAAGTCAGAAACATCGATGAGAGAGAGACATCGATCAGCCGTCTCCTGCACGCCCCCTACTGGAGATGTGTCCGCAACCAGGGTACATGCCCCCGACCAGAATCGAACCCGGGACCTTTCAGTCCGTAGACCGAAGCTCTATCCACTGAGCCAAATCGGTCTCGGCAATATTCCCACATTTCTTCCCAACAGCGAGCAGAGCCCACTCATCGGGAACATGGCTACATGCGTGGCTGTGTCTCCTCCGTGTATACCCGGGGCCTCCCTGCTCCCGTCCCCCTGATTGGAAAAGGCTGAGGAGGAAAACTCGGGAGACGTGTAAACTGCCACAAACACTTTCAAGATCTCATGGAGCGAGCGGCAGGTGGTTATCAATTTTGTTTTCAAAGACGAGGCCTGAGGGATGTTCCCTTTTGGTAGAAACATGCAAATCGTGTTTTGCTACAAAAAAACATCGGCGAAAACATTTTATTTCTTTGGGGAATAACAGTTCCCCATTATTCATCCTGATAAATGCAAGAGGCATCGTGAAGTTTCTGTTCCTGGGGAACGAGGGGTATCAAACCCAGGAGAATCTGGTTTTTCTTTGCAGTTCGCCTGTAAATACTCTACATCGGCGGTTCTCAACCTGTGAGTCTCGACCCCTTTGGGGGTCAAGCAACACTTTCACAGGGGTCACCTAAGACCATGGGAAAACACAGATACGATTCATAATGGTTGCAAAATGACAGTGATGAAGTAGCAACGGAAATAATGTTATGGTTGGGGGTCACCGCCACATGAGGAGCTGTGTTAAAGGGTCGCGGCCTTAGGAAGGTTGAGAACCACTGCTCTGCGTTAACCTCCTCCACGCGGGTGGCCATTGCAAATCGGGTCCTTTTATTTGGCTCTTTTGGGAGGCCAGGCAGGTCGGGAGTAAACGGCGTCAACAGAGCAGGTGAGAGCACCGTACGGTGGAGAAGAAGGACACGCAGGCATGGGAAACAGTTTGGGAAGGAAAGCATCGCTCAGGAGAACCCGTGGCCTGCTCAGAGGATCTCCAGCCGCCCTCACCTTGTACCTGGCGTCCGTCCCCACCCCTCCACCTTCTGTCTGTCTGTCTGCTCCCGGCCTCCATAATGTGGCCCATGTCTGGAACCAGGAAGGCCTGTCCTTGCAGTGACGATGGCAGTAGAATGACAGCAGCAGGTGGGGTCTCTACACACTACGCTCGCTGGCTGTTTTGGGGTGTCCCGCCTGTGTTGGCTCTGCCCCAGCCAGCGCTGGCGACACGTGATGGGCACGAGGGCCCCCCTAGTCCCCCCCACCCCCCAGGAGCACCAGGACCAGTGCCTCTGCTGTCCTTGAACCAGGAAACAACCCTCTCAAGTGCTGAGACCACAGCTGGTCGCCTGCCTCTGAGGAGTCGCCGCGCTCCGGCCACCTGTGTCCCTTGACGCCGGGGGCTCCGTGTCCCCACATGCTGTCCACCAGCGACAGGTGCCTGGCGCTGCCAAAACCATGACTCCCTGGCGAGACGCTGCTGCTTGTTTGCGTGCCCTCGAGGTGGGAACCTCAAAAACAACACCACCTCGCCGCCTCTGGTGCCTCCGCCTTCCGTGTCCACACAGGATCCTGCTTTTGGCGAGCAGCCTGCGCATCCCAAGTCGGCTCCACAGTCGCTCTGAGGACCCTCTTGCAGGCCTGCCCGAAGACCTGCCCCCGGAATGGCACACGTGCATGGGATCATCGAGTTCGGCTTCTGTTTCTCTCTCTCCGTTTAAAATCCCAGAGAAAAGCCCCCCTCCTCCTCCAAAGAGCATGCCTGCACTAGACATGCATTCCTGGTGGCGGGAAGAAGTGTCACTGTGGGCTCACTCTGTCCCATCCACGGGGGGTATCCCTGGCCTCCACAGGAGCCGGCTCTGAGGTCGATTTCATGGACCTGGAGAACTCTCTTTCAGGGTCCCTCACTCTTGTTCTCAGGTGGATGCATTGTTGTTGTTGGTGGTGGTGGTGGTTAATCCTTATCCAAGGATGTTTTTCCATTGATTTTTTAAAAAGAGAGTGGAAGAGGGAGATACAGAGAGAAACATTGATGTGAGAGAGGCCCATCCACTGGTTGCCTTCTGCACGCACCCCAGCCAGGGTCAGAGAAACTGCACCCAAGGTACACGCCCTTGACTGGAATAGAACCAGGATTCTTTTTATAAAAAAATATATTTTATTGGTTTTTCACAGAGAGGAAGGGAGAGGGATGGAAAGTCAGAAACATCGATGAGAGAGAGACATCAATCAGCCGCCTCCTGCACGCCTCCCACTGGAGTTGTGCGTGCAAGCAAGGTACATGCCCCCGACCGGAATCGAACCTGGGACCTTTCAGTCCGCAGGCCGACGCTCCATCCACTGAGCCACACCGGTCTCGGCGAACCAGGATTCTTCAGTCCGTGGGTCAACGCTCTATCCACGGAGCCCAACCAGCTGGGGCAGGTGGACTGGGTTTCATCTCTCAGGTTTATCTGGGCTCTTGGGGTCGCCCGGGGTTTGTCTCAGACGCGTCCCCAGTAGAAGACACGCCGCATGCGAGCATGTAATTGGGCTTCTGACATATGCAGGAAGCGCCGCTTCCTCAGGAGAGAGGGAGCTGTAAATAGAGACTTAAAGGGAGGGAACAGATGGCCCCTCTGCGAGGATGTTCAGACACAGCCAGCGCTCACGGGCAGATGGTGCGCACGTCGGGCGCAGGTGGAGGCGGCGACCTGAGGCTGGGGGGCAGCCCGGGCCGGCTCCGGCCTCTCCTGGGAGACCCGGGCTGGGAGGGCCGGGGGAGGAAGCATCCTGGGCCACCGGGAACTCCGACCTGTCGTGGAAATGGGGCCAGGCCCTTCTCTTCCTGGAAACCCCCGTCTGCATGTCATTCAATTAAATAAACGACTTAACTCTGAACTGCTGAGGGGGGATTCTAAATGTGAGGACATCAGAGAGGAAAACAAAACAAACAAAAAAAAAAAAGCAAAAAAGAAAACCCACCAAAAAAATCCCAAAATATATTTCCACTCGAAGACAACTAACTGAGTGCTGACTTAGGCTTAATTCTCATTTCGTATGGGCTTTGCCTTGTCTATTTCCTTTACAAATAAAATGTTAAGAATACAGTGGTACCTCGAGATACGAGTTTAATTCGTTCCGTAACCTTGAGGCGTGGGAAACTATGAGACGCTCAAGTCGCTGTAAACTGGTGGGTCGTGTGCAGCCGGCCGATCCGTGAGATGACTCCTATCTCAAATATTGCTCGTATTTCAAAGCAAAAATCGCTCACTCGACGGCTTGTATCTCAAAAATCTCGTATGTTAGGGCACTCGTATCTCGAGGTACCACTGTACTTGTAGGAAAACTATGGGCTTGTTTTAGTTGGGAATACAGAGTCAGCGAGCTCTGTGTTCTCTTAGGTGGCACTTTCTGGGAGGGAGAATTCTCCAGACAAAGAGACAGGCCAACATGTGTTCAAAAGAGAATCACCCGGGCAAAGCATGAGTGACGTGGCTTAGCGCAGAAGGATACAGATTTCCGTGTCCCCTCCCTGCTCTCTCTTTCCTACTTAAATCTGTATTCTGGTGTTTGTTGCTATTTCCGTACATGTTTTCTCTTATTTTAGGTGAATCTACACATGGGTATATATGTCTGAGTTCACATATATGATTTCATTAAGACCTTCATTCAATAATTTCTTTTCACGAGCTTTTTTTTTACCTTGTTAAACCCACATCATTTTGATGAAGCACTACATAGTATCTCATAGGATGGCAGTACCATAACCTACTTGCGGAATATTAGGCATAGTTCCTTTTAAAAAAACATCTACTGCTCTCCAGATTTTATTGAGCAAACAGGACAGGTGAGCCCTGGAGGCATGGCCAGTAACATTTCTTTTCTTTTCTTTTTAAAAAATACATTTTATTGATTTTTTACAGAGAGGAAGGAAGAGAAATAGAGAGTTAGAAACATGGACGAGAGAGAGAGACATCCATCAGATGCCTCCTGCACACCCCCCACTGGGGATGTGCCCGCCACCAAGTTACATGCCCTTGACCAGAATTGAACCCGGGACCTTTCAGTCCGCAGGCCGACTCTCTATCCACTGAGCCAAAAACTGGTTTCGGCAACATTTATTTTCTTGATCGATGCTACCAACTTGCCTTTAATAAATCCCATTTCCCACCACCATGCCCCAACAGTCTCATTACTCAGCTCCCTATCAAAAAAATAGATATCAAATTAAACTTGATTTTACAAGCTTTTGTTTTTAAAAATATGAAAGGGCGATGGTTTAACCATAACAGACTACAATTTGAACCGTTAAAAGATGCTTTCTGATTGCCTGGCCAGTGTGGCTCAGTGATTGAGCTTCGAGCTGTGAACCAGGAGGTCACGGTTCCATTCCCAGTCAGGGCACATGCTCAGGTGGCGGGCTCAGTCCCCAGCAGGGGGTGTGCAGGAGGCGGCCAATCAATGATTCCCTCTCCTCATTGATGTTTCTCTCTCTCTCACCTTCTTCCTTCCTTTCTAAAATCAGTAAACCTATTTTTTTTTAAAGATGCTTTCTTTTATCTGAGCTGAAGTTTCCCTCTCTCGCTGAGCCGCTGAAACAAAGAGAGAATGTTTTTTTCTTGGTGTGTCGTTGATTTTTATGTTATTTTCTTATGTTTATTCAGGAAGGGGGAACATACACTCCATTTTCTCTGCCCCGTCCCTGTCCACGTCAGGAGGATTGGCGCTTGAGTCGCTCCCCGCCCTGTGCCACCAGCCCTGGAACGAACCCAGACATCTGCCTCTCTGCGCTCTCAGCAGATTCAGGGATCGGCAGCGCGGTTTGATTGAACATTTTCTAAATGTGATCACAGCCCTTTATAGATTTCCATCCTTTTTTTTTTTTTTTATAACAGCATAAGTATGGGCTGCACTTGCCTTTGAATCATGTGTCTGTGGATCAAGCAGGTTGCGCGGGCCTGGGTGATTCTGAGGACAGACGCCGTGCTTTGCATTCTACCTGAGTCCTGGGTGTCCTTTGGTCTTTAAAACAGAGAGGCTGCTGAAACCGGTGTGGCTCAGTGGATAGAGTGTCGGCCTGGCGACTGAAGGGTCCCAGGTTCGATTCCGGTTGGGGGCATGTACCTTGGTGGCGGGCACATCTCCACTGTGGGGCGTGCAGGAGGCGGCTGATTGATGTCTCTCTCTCATCGATGTTTCTGACTTTCTACCCCTCTCCCTTCCTCTCTGTGAAAAATCAATAAAATATACAAAAAAAACAAAACAAAAAAAAACCTCACAGCTGCCCTACAGGGGCACCAGCCCAGGGTTCCTTCCGCGGGTGAGTGGACACCCATAGGCTGTTGCGCATCATTCACCAGGGTCTACACAGGCATAACAAGGGGTTATTGATACACACGATGTGGCTACCTCTCAAGGCTTTGCGTTCAGTAAAAACAAACAAACAAAAAATACCCCAGCTAAACTGAAAAGATGACTTACTGTTCCATTCCCTTTACATACGAGTCTCACCGTGACAACGTGTGGCGAGGGAGAAGGGGTCGGGGTTTGGGGGTTATGGTCAGGCGAGGGAGCGGTGTGATTATGGAGGGGTACCATCGATCTGCACGTGTGATGGAATTTTACAGAACCACGCCCCGAGGGCGGCCGAGGGACCCCATCATCTTCCTGTTGGGACGATCTTCTTCAGTCACACAGGCCCACAGGGATGTCCGTACTCTCTTCTCAACCTTTTAACAAATACAGTGGTACCTCGAGATACGAGTTTAATTCGTTCCGTAACCTTGAGGCGTGGGAAACTATGAGAAACTCGAGTCGCAGTAAACTGGTGGGTCGTGTGCAGCCGGCCGATCCGCTCGATGACTCCTATCTCAACTGTTGCTCGTATTTCAAAGCAAAAATTGCTCACTCCATGGCTCGTATCTCAAAAATCTCGTCTGTTAGGGCACTCGTATCTCGAGGTACCACTGTATTCGTATTGATTTCAGAGAGCAAGGCAAGGGAGGGGGTGACAGGGAGAGAGAAGCATCCATGCTGAGAGAGAACCATTGACCTGTTGCCTCCTGCATGCGCCCTGTTGGGGATGGAGCCTGCCACTCGGGCCTGTGCCCTGACTGGGAAGGGAGCCGTGACCTCCTGGTTCCTAGGCTGATGCTCAACCGCTGAGCCACCCCAGCTGGGCCAGATGTATTTTTCCAAGCTCCCTTCATGGATCTGCTAAACACCAGTCAATGCTACCTGTGACTTGATCGTGCCCAGTGCAGCTCTATCTACAGCTACAGGACTCCTTTGAATAGAGTCCGTTACGGTCTGTGGTTGCCATGGAGTCCGTAATGTTTTCTCTGCCAACTGTTCCATCCGTAGCACCTCGTGCGGCTGTTCTGTGCCCGTAGGTCAAGGTCCCAGGAAGTCATCGCAGATAGACTGCGGTTCATGATAGAGTCATTTTCCAGAAATGTCAATCGTGGCCACGCGGGGTGTTTGGCTGCAGAACACAGAAGCAGAAAGATAAAAATTTCATGAACCAATTATGTGTGAAGTCGGGTGCCACAGGCTGGGTCCCTTGGGGGCTCGGAAAACGAGGTGACTGTCCATCACTTGGTATGTTTTCTATCCAACAATTCCTCCTAGCCGAAACCGGTGTGGCTCAGTGGATAGAGTGTCGGCCGGCGGAATGAAGGGTCCCGGGTTTGATTCCAGTCAAGGGCATGTATTTGGTTGCGGGCACATCCCCATTGGAGGGTGTGCAGGAAGCGGCTGATCAATGTCTCTCTCATCGATGTTTCTGACTTTCTTTCCCTCTCCCTGTCTCTCTGTAAAAAAATCAATAAAATATATTAAAAAAAACACACACACTTCCTCCTATAGAACATGTATTTCCCATGAAGCATGTATATGCAGGTGCTATCGGACATGTTTCTCTGCATCACAGTTAAAATGCTCACTTCCGGGTGCCTCGTGAGATCGGCGTGATCCTCAAACTCGTGAACATCGTGCAGAAGCAACAAATGTGTAAGTCTCCAAATCATCAAAGAGATCCCTCCGAGTCTTTCATGTCGAGGTTGACAATTAAATGTTTAATACATCTTTTCAGCTATTACGCCGGCAATAACCCAATTTGCTCAATTAAAGAACAATCCCGGATGCTATGGCACATGAAGAATGGCGGTAATCGGCATTTTATTGAAATCTGAGGACGAGGGGAGATGTTAAGGCGTTCTGCACCGAACTTCCTCTAATGCTTTTCAATAGAGAATGTTACCTCCATTTCCCCCAAAGCGGGCTGCTGATCCTCAAATGTTAAGTACAGTGGTACCTCGAGATACGAGTGCCCTAACCGATGAGATTTTTGAGATACCAGCTGGCGAGCGAGCGATTTTTGCTTTGAGATACGAACAACATTTGAGATAGAAGTAATCATGCGGATCGGCCGGCTGCACACGACCCACCAGTTTACCTCGACTCAAGCGTCTCATAGTTTCCCACGCCTCAAGGTTACAGAACGAATTAAACTCGTATCTCGAGGTACCACTCTATAGTCCTGTGAATCGATGCCTCTCTCCCTGCAGAGATGTACGGCGCACCCATGGCTCATTATCAGCTGAAACTTGAATGCAGGTGCTCAGCGAAATAAGCCAATCCGAGAAAGACACGTGTCACATGATCTGATGTATGTGTGGAATCCACTGAATTGACCAACAAGATAAGACCCGGAGCAGGGAGGCATGGAACAGACTGACATACCTCCCTGTGGGTTTGGGGGGATGGACGAGATCAATGGAAGAATTGAGGTACTTATCGGCCTAGCCCAGGGGCGCAGGCAATAGGGTGGAGAGGAGCTGAGGGGTGGGTAGGGGCTGGGAGGAAGGAGGACAGGAGGGGAAATGGGAGATTTCTGGAACCTATCAGCCATAGTATATATAAAATAAAGGCATGGCCAAAACCGGTTTGGCTCAGTGGATAGAGCACCTGCCTGTGGATTGAAGGGTCCCAGGTTCGATTCCGGTCAAGGGCATGTACCTTGGTTGTGGGCACATCCCCAGTGGCGGGCGTGCAGGAGGCGGCTGATCGATGTTTCTCTCTCATGGATGTTTCTAATTCTCTATCCTCCCTTCCTCTCTGTAAAAAATCAATAAAATATATTAAAATAAATAAAAAATAAAGGCATGTTTTATCCTTCTTTTTTTAAAACCTGGTTTTCACATGATCTCACTCATTGGTGGATAATAAAGAACATTATAAACTGATGAACAAAAGGATAGATACAGAGGCAGTAAAGCATCCAACAGACTGTCAAATGACAGCGGAAAGATGAAGGAGAGGTGGGGTAGGTAAGAGATCAACCAAAGGACTATGCATATAAGCATCACCAATGAACACAGACACTGGGAGGATTGGGGTATGCCTGGGAAGGGGGGGGGGGCAATGGGAAGATATGTATACATGTAACACATTAATAAAAATAAATAAATAAAAACTGGTTTTCCTCGCTGGTTCTTAATTATTCACTTACTTTTCCCCAAAACGATCATTGTCGAGGTGTTAAAAGCAACGATGTACAGAAAACGGACTGGAAGTGTGATAGTTCGGATTGAGTTCTAGAAACGTCTGCTCTCTCAGTGTTCCGGAAAGGCCCTGTGCGCACGGTGAGCGACCCAGCGGAGGCCAGCACTCCCTCTGAGCGCAGCTCTGAGGCTGAGCGTGATGCTCGCTGCCTTCCTCTGCACGTGGGTCCACGTCGGATCTCTGGAGTGTCACGTCTGCGTTGTCATATTTCACCGCATAGTGCGCCCATGTCTTCAAGGCAGCTCAGCCTGTGACTATTCTAACTTTGGTGTGTCATTTTTTTCTTCATCTCTGGCAAACCTATCATTCTGGTGCATCTCTCTTACGTTTCTTAGGGCCTTGAGTTCTCTGCACTTTTCCTAACCTAGACCGAAAGCCCTGTCCAGGATGAGGGCCTGCCGGCTCCCCTACCCACAGTCAGCAGCACGGCCTGGGGAAGGGACTCCGCTCCTCCCTCCTCCCATCTCTCTCCTCACTCTTACTTCTCCGACAGAACCACTTGGGTGTTCCGTGGTCTCTAGAGGTCTTCCTGTTAAAGTATCTATTCCTCAGCCCTTTTCACCCAGCGAAGGCAACTCGGGATGATAATTTCTATTTTAAGGAAATGTTTAAGAGGTTGTAGCCCGCCGAAACCCGTTTGGCTCAGTGGATAGAGCGTCGGTCTGCGGACTGAAAGGTCCCAGGTTCGATTCCCGTCAAGGGCATGTACCTTGGTTGCAGGTGCATCCCCAGTAGCGGGTGTGCAGGAGGTGGCTGATCGATGTCTCTCTCTCATCGATGTTTCTAACTTTCTATCCCTCTCCCTTCCTCTCTGTGAAAAATCAATAAAACTCAAATAAAATTGCTACTTTCAATACAAAAAAAAAAAAAGAGGTTGTAGCCCGTTTAGTAGTTCAAACTATATCCCAGCTCTATCCATGTTCACCAGTTCCCCTCCTCCTTTCAGCGTGCGTTCATGGCGTTTATTCGTTTCGCATCTGCCCCTCCGCGCTCGCAACGTTTCTGAAATAAATGCTTCGCCAGGGGATCTCGCCGGGCCTGGGAGGAGTCGCTATCTGATTTCTGTCACCGCGGACCGACCGCACGTCCCCTTCCAGCTCCATCACGGACACGGGGCCCTGGGCACGGCTCAGAACCCTGCCTGCAATTTTGTGTCCACAGATGGATGTTTAATTGTCCACCGGAAAATTAAAAAGGTGGGTGTTTTCTGCAGCTGAAGCTACGTAAATGGATTCTCCTCTCAGGGGACAATTACAGGGATGGTTTCTTTCCTCGGTGGGCACCTCCTGTAGGGACAGTCGTCACACACAGAGGCAGACCTGGGAATGTCGTCAGGACTGCTGGGTAAGGGGTTGTTTGCTTTTCTTGTTTAGTCTTTTAATTTCATTCATTGTTCCATCAACCGTGATGTCAAACTTGGAAAATGTGCCCTGGCCGGCTTGGCTCAGTGGTTAGAGTGTCAGCCTCCAGACTGAGGGGTTCCATCCCAGACAGGGGCACATACCTCGGCTGCAGGCCCCATCCCCAGCTGGGTTGGGGCACGTGAAGGAGGCTCAGTGGTATCCTGACTCTGGACCACGCACCCTTAAATCGTGACCAACAGACATTTGAAATCCAGAAAGGCTCCTCCTCTCTCTACCTCGCTCCATTCTCTCTCTGAAGACAGGGGAAGAAGAAAGCATTTCCTCCTCGAAATTCCTCCTCCCCCTGGATTTGCACACTCCTCCGGTTTTGTTCCCCAAGTGATGGATGCGTTCGGATGGACAGACGGTGAGCGATTCGAATAGGAAGAGCTGAGGTCTCGAACGCTGTCCTCCCTCCTCTGGCTGAATGAGTCTAAACTAATGTGAGTGTGACGATCTTCGAAAGATCGTTCATCGCCGGGAAGAGGGGATCGATAACCCCATCGGCGCTCCCCTCCGACTTAAAGCTTTAATTCACTTCTGGGCACAATTTGTAGAACCCCGAGCAGCTAATAAATCTCCTTTTATCATATCGCCCATGAATTCCGCATTTGCACCTGTTATGGCTGCATCCATCACCCCATTCACGCCCGCGTTCGTCCTATGGGTATTTACTGAGGACCCGTCACGGGCCAGCGCTGTGGGGGATTCCTGAGTACGGATGTGAGCAAAAAGACAGAAACCCAAGCCGAGACCAGTGTGGCTCAGTGGATAGAGCGTCGGCCTGCAGACTGAAAGGTCCCAGGTTCGATTCCGGTCGGGGGGGCATGGACCTTGCTTGCGGGCACATCTCCACTGTGGGGTGTGCAGGAGGTGGCTGATCGATGTCTCTCTCTCATGGATGTTTCTGACTTTCTATCTCCCTTCCTCTCTGTAAAAAATCAATAAAATATATTTTTTTAAAAAAAGACAGAAACCCAAGATCCGATGGAGTTCCCAGGCTCAGGCGGGAGAGACAGACCGTGAATAAAATAACTGTTTATTTTATAGCTAGCACGTGAAGCTGTAATAAGCCCTATCTGGGGGACATTTGGGGGAGCGGAGAACTGTTTTTATTTACTTATTTTTTTAATCTTTACTTTTATTTTTTAAATATATTTTATTGATTTTTTTACAGAGAGGAAGGGAGAGGGAGAGAGAGTTAGAAACATCAATGAGAGAGAGACATCGATCAACCGCCTCCTGTGCGCCCCCTACTGGGGATGTTCCCACAACCAAGATACATGTCCTTGACCAGAAACGAACCTGGGACCTTTCAGTCCCCCGGCCATGCTCTATCCACTGAGCCACACCGGTTTCAGCAGAAATGAGCGTCCTTTTGCTCACCCTCGTCCTGGCTTATTCTGACGAAAGCCACAAACTCGGGCTCCCCAGGAAAGCGCACAGTAAGTAAGAAACGAGCTGTAAAAAGCTTCCTGGACCACCGCTGTAAATACCCTGGACCAAGCTGTAAAGAGCGGCCTGCCTGGCTGTGCATACCCTGCCGTCGTCTCTCCATCTGTAAGAAGTCATCTCACTGAGCTCCGAAAGGGACCAGCCTCGCTGTGGAAAGAATGCCGTCGCTTTAAGGGCTCTGGGAAGCGTGTCCCTCTCCTTTGACGCTGCTCAATGTCGAGTGCCTCCTTCACGCTTGGCTTATCTCTCCGCAGCGCCTGTCCGAGCAGCTCTGCCAGGAAGGCGTGTGCAGGGACGTCTCCCGCTCCCCACTCCGCGGCAGACCGGGCTATATTTACCTCTGGAGCAAGCTTTGATGGCATCCCCTTCGCCAGCCTCCCTGGCGGATGGACTGGCTGGAAGTCCGGGTCAGCCCAGCCGTCCGTTCTCCCCGCCGTTTATCAGCAGGAGGAGCCTGTGAGAAGTTCAAGTGCACGGAGCTGATGTCTGCAGGGCGACAGGGAAAAGCAGTCGCCTGGGACAAACGCTGAGGCTGTCCTCTTCTCAGGGGACGTGTCAACTTTTAGGGGACAAAACCGGTTACGTGTACACCCGTGAGCCCTGGAGGTGGCCTATGTACCGATCGATGCTGCTGTTCGTGTCTGGAGGTCAGCACACAGATGAGTCCCACCTCCATGTGTTTTATGGTTCCTGGAATGTTGAAGGAGGCAGGAAATGCAGGCAAAGTCAAGTGTGGAGAAAACACGGCATCATTACTTGTGTATTTCAGAGTCAGGAAGGCCCGAGTGTGGGTACAGATCACGTGGCGTTGATGGAAGACTTCACGCACCTGTTTGGTAGAGTTCAGAGACACGTTCCTTATCTCTGGTGACTCCCCCTCTCTCATGTTTCTCCTCTTAGTTTTGATGAGAGAACGTCAGAGTGCCCGCTGCGAAACACGTCTCCTGCCCCTTAGACAGGGTCACATGATAGGGTCAGAGAGAAGCTGGCAAACGACGACTTCTCCCCGATTCGCCTCTGGCTCCATCGCCTCTCACCTGGACACCGAGAGAGCCACTCCCTCGTCCTCCATCAACAGCGTCAGAACCTTTGCTGTACCGTCCGGTCCTCCCTTCCCACCTCGTGTCAGTCAGGAAGGTGAGAATATTTCCCCCCATTTCTGACCAGGCCCATGGCCCCTCCGTTCCCCATACCACCCCTGTAGCTCAGGCTCTACCACCACCTTGACGACCCGCCCCAGGTTAATCCAGTGGCTTCCTAAACGTCCTGCATTCTCATTCCCTCTCTCCCCTACACATCATCGCCATTGTCATTGTCATCATCATCGTCATCATCAACATTGTCATCAACATTCTCATCATCATTATCATCATCATCGTCATCATCATTGTCATTGTCATCAACATCATCATCAACATTGTCAACATCATCATCATCGTTATCATTGTCATCAGCATTGTCATCATCATCATCATTGTTAGCATCATCATCAACATTATCATCATCATCATCATCAACATTGTCATCATCATCATCATCATCATTATCATCGTTGTTGCCATCATAATCACCCTGACAAACTCCTCCGTGGGTTTCCACAGGTGTAGGTTCCAGTGCAAATTCCTGAGTAGCGTGCCAGAGTCCTTCCTGGCCGAGTTCTCAGCCTTTCCGGCCTGTTCTAGTTTCAGGACTATATTTGCTTCTAGATCAGAGCCTCAGGAGGATGGGACCTGCGTGTAGACCCACCTAGAACACAATGCCTTCTCCTGGGCTGGCCTCTGCCTGGAGATTCCCTAACGGACACTCATCTTCCTCTTCCCACTCAGCTCTGAAGGACTGGCTGGCTTCTGGGGAGAGGTGTCCCTCCTGCCTCTGAGCCCCTTCACCCCTTCCTAGGAACCCTCCACCGAGCAGGCTGTGATTTCTAGTTTTGTATTTTTAATTTATTCTCTTTCTCTCTCATTTCTGTTTGTTTTCTACTTTTGAGTCCTCCAGGCCTAGCCTTGTGCCTGGCTCATATAGGAATTCACATGCCTTTAAAAAGGTGAATGCAAACACGTTTAGTTTCCACGGGGATTTCTAGGTCCCTGGTTCCCTGGGCAGCCGTCCCCTCTCTCTGCATCTTGGAAAAGTAGAGCCAGTTTTCCCAAATGACGCTTTGGACCCATGTGACCAGGTCACCTGCTCCAGGTGTCTGGACTGGCTTCTCCGCCTTCAGTTACATCTTCGCCAGGAGCAACCCAGAGTGTCTTCCTTCCGGGAACGGAGCCAAGACCCCAAGACCAGACCTTGAGACCCTCCCATCCGAAGCCGTCCTTTGAGTGAGTCCCAAGAGGACTGGTCCGGGCGACACCTGATGCTCTAGTTTCATGGTTCCCGCCTGGGCCGTGTGTGGAATGGAATTGTGTGTGCCTCTTCCCCTGACTTCTTTGTTAAAGCTTTTACCCTTTAGCTCACCCCGCCCCCTGCCCGCCTTAAACCCTGATTTGAGCATTTCTGGCTGGAGCCCGTTTCAATTCCATTTCTGGCCCAGGTGTCTGGGCAGCGTTTCAACAGAATTTAATCTTATGTTTTAAATGATTGCCTCCCTTTTCGCTGTCCTGACACATTTACGGCCATAAAGGAAAAGCGTTAATTCACCCAGAAATGCGTGTGTGGAAACGATCGCTCTTCCCTTGATTAATGTGGATCATCGTCGCTTCTTTGCTGCTAATTCACCAGGTATTCGAGAGAATGAGAGCGAAGAACATAATGATTTCCTTTTGTTCCAAAAGACCCGCTTTGGAACCAAAGGGCTGGAGAGATCATTGCGTCCACTTGTCCTGGGAGAAGGACGCTCCTTCATGAAGGTGTGTCTGGCCCAACCTGTGTTTCTTCCTCCTCTCAGGACCCCACACCCTTCTCTAGTTTTCTTGAATAAAAAAAAAAAAGAAGTCATGATAAACTACAGACATTTATTTCTCCCGGTTCTGGAAGATCATAGGAAGTTGAAGATCATGGTGCCAGCGGATCGTTTTTGGGGAGAGACATGATTCCTTAGGGGATCCCCGTGTGAGGTGGCAGGGCCTGGGTCATGGGATCTTGGACCATTCGGACCAGGACCCTGGCGAAGGCCTCCAGGTGTCTCTGAACCCAGTAAGTTTCGTACCGAATGTTGTTTACGTGCGTTTGCTTCTGAATTCTGTGGAAAGGGGTCTGGAAGTGAGGGCAGGTTCCCAAGATCTTTCTCGACCCCCAAAAGGTCAAGGACAGCCGGAAAGAACGGAGAACGTGTGAAATGAGATCTAGAGAAAATGAGGAGCGTTCCGTTATGCCCTGTACCAGGTATTCTCCTAGAAAATAACAGTTAGAATTGTATGATAATTCTGACTTCTATAAAACCTCACTCAATTTTCTCTGAGCTTAAGCCCATATCTTATAAGCACATCTCTCTCCTAAACATAGCTTTGGACCAATAACTCCTAAACCTTGATATCTTTGTAAAAAACATTTATTGTGGTAAAATATACATAAGCATAAAATTTGCCGTCTTAGCCATTTGATACGTTGTTAGGTACATTCACATTGTTGTGAAACCATCCTCACCCTTCATCTCCAGAGCCTTTTCATCCCCAACGGAAGGTGAAACTGTCTCATTCACCAAAACACCTCCACGCCACACTCTGTCCCCACCCCACCCTCTGCTCAGCCCCTACTCACCTCTATCCTCATTTCAGGTGGATGGATTTGAGTACAATGGTACCTCGAGATACGAGTGCCCTAACATACGAGATTTTTGAGATACGAGCCATAGAGCGAGCGATTTTTGCTTTGAAATACGAGCAACATTTGAGATAGGAGTAATCACGTGGATCGGCCAGCTGCACACGACCCACCAGTTTACCGCGACTCGAGCGTCTCATAGTTTCCCACACCTCAAGGTTACGGAACAAATTAAACTCGTATCTCGAGGTACCACTGTAATTCTTTACTCTGTGAAGAAAACATCCTTTGCTCCAGGCCACCCGTAATTCCAGCCTCCTGTGATGGTGAGTGTTACGTTAACATGGCTCGGCCCTGGTACCCGATAGTTTCTAATAAAACACTATTCTAAAAGTTCCTGCGAAGGTATGTTTAACAACTTTTTATTGGTTTCAGAGAGGCAGGAACAGGGAGAGAGGGGAGAGAGAAACATTAGTGATGAGAGAGGTGCATTGATTGGCTGCCTCGTTCATGCCCCCCATTGTGGACGGAGCCCACCACCTAGACAGGTGCCCTGACCCTGAGTTGCCCTGTGACCTCCTGGTTCCTAGGTGGATGCTCCAACACTGAGCCCTGCTGGGTGTTTGTTTTTCTTTAAAATAGATAATATTGCCGAAACCGGTTTGGCTCAGTGGATGGAGCATAGGCCTGTGGACTGAAAGGTCCCAGGTTCGATTCCGGTCAAGGGCATGTACCTTGGTTGCGGGCACATCCCCAGTGGGGGGCGTGCAGGAGGCAGCTGATGGATGTCTCTCTCTCATTGATGTTTCTAGCTCTCTATCTCTCTCCCTTCCTCTCTGTAAAAAAAAAATCAATAAGATATATTTAAAAAAAATAGAGAACATTAACATTTAACTCAGCAGACTTTGTGTGAAGCAATGACTTTCTACAGCATAGATGGGCCTTGTCCAATCAGTTGAGGGTCTGAACTGAAGACTGATGTCCCCAGGGAAGGCAGGGATGCTACCGCAGGCTGCCTGGCCTGGGGCAATGACATCAACTCTTTCCTGGGTGTTCATCGGACAGTTTACCCCACAGACAGACCTGGAACCCGTTCCCCTCCACAGCCACCGCGCTTTCCCTCAAATAAAGCCCTCTCACACAGAAGTGTTTCCGTGTTCTATGGAGGCCCGGCTTATGCACCTGGCAGGCATGCATTATTCTTAAAAAGCTCTCACAGCGGCACTCCCAGCCACGCACCCACCTGGAACCACCGACTGGAAAGCATTCTTGTGTTTGTTTGTTTGGGGGGGATCTGTACCCCACGCGGTTCAAGTACCCCGAGAAGCCTGGCGGTGAGAAAGAGCTGGCGGGGAGATTCAAAGCAGAGCGGCGTTATCTACCGTCATTCTGCACCCGTGTTTCTGGCTTTATCTACGTGTGTATTAACGCGTCCCTCCTCCCGCTCCCCTCACGTTGCCATCTGGCAGCGTAATAAAATGCAGCCTTTCCTATGGATTTCCATGGCTGCGAGCAGATGAGAACGGGTACCCTTTACATCCAATCAGGACCAAGGTTAGCAAGAAGTTCATCTCCGTGTTAAATTTTCAATTGCCTCTCCGATGCCCCAACAGGAGGGCGGCGGAGGGGTTACAAGGAAACCAGAGATGCTCTGGGGTCCCGGGCCTGAGACAGGCCTGCTGTTTGCCCGTGGGGATGCCTGGTGAAGGGTGGAGGCGTGTACCCTGAATTATTTAAAGAAACCGGCTTGTTTCTAGTGTTCTAGAGACAGAGTTCTGTTTAGAGTGCGAGGATGGAGCCTGAAGTGAAAATTAACCCCGGATTCTGGTGAGGTGTATACAATCATAAGGCCCTTTGCCTACAGACTACCGTATTTTCCAGCGTATAAGATGACTGGGCGTATAAGACGACCCCCAACTTTTCCAGTTAAAATAGAGAGTTTGGGATACACCCGCCCTATAAGATGACACCCAGCATATAAGATGAGTCCCATGGATGATTCTCTCTCCTCAGTGATGTTTTTGTCTCTTCCTCTTCCTTCCTCTCTGAAGGCAATAAAAATATATATATTTTAAAAAGAATCTACCACAAACTTATTCAAGGAATTTTAACTGTAGTTATGTTTCTCCTAACTGCATATGTATTTATGGATTCTTTTTTTTTTAGATTATATATATTTTATTGATTTTTTTTTACAGAGAGGAAGGAAGAGAGATGAGAGTTAGAAACATTGATTGAGAGAGAAACAACGATCAGCAGCCTCTTGCACAACCCCTACTGGGAATGTGCCCACAACCAAGGTACGTGCCCTTGACCAGAATCGAACCTGGGGCCCTTCATTCCACAGGCTGACACTCTATCCACTGAGCCAAATGGGTTTTGGCTGTTTATGAATTCTTAAGGATGACTTACAAGCAAGAGTTTGGGTCTTTATCAACACACTGAGTTTGTCGATGTGTGGACATTCAGAGATATCTCTAATAAGAGAACATATTTAGTGTCATTTATTTATTTATTTATTTAATATATTTTATTGATCTTTTACAGAGAGAAAGAGGGAGGGATAGAGAGTTAGAAACATCCATGAGAGAGAAACATCGATCAGCTGCCTCCTGCATGCCCCTTGCTGAGGATGTGCCCGCAACCAAGGTACATGCCCTTGACCGGAATCACACCTGGGACCTTTCAGTCTGCAGGCTGATGCTCTATCCACTGAGCCACACCGGTTTTGGCTATTTAGAGTCTTTTAAAGAGTGGAAAGTGGGACATGCAGATGATGTTTACAGGGATGCTGAGATTCAGGGCCCAGTGCAGCCACAAATCTCTCTGAGGCCCCTCCCGATGGGAGCCCGGAATTTCTTTGATGTGAAACTTCTCCGGAATAAATGCTTAAGAGACAGAGCCCTCCCCGCACCCCCTCCCCAATAGCCCGCAGTGGAATGTACTGGAGAAAATTCACTTTCTCTGTCCAGTAACTCGATTTTATGCCTCGCTGCGTGGACACAGGTTTGGCAGGAGCACCCAGCACGACTGAGGAAAGCAAAGGATCAGAAAAACACACCCCCTGTTTTGAGCAACATGTCTTCTGAGGCTCGCTTCTGATTCCTACAAGGAAAAGGAAGTGGATTCCTTTTGCAGAAGAGCCCGTGACATGCCTTACGATATCTCATAAAGGACGTTCTCTGGGAACGATACCATCCGGCCTGTTGGGGAGCCGTATAATCCACTTCATAGAGACAGAGATTTGTATCCTCATTTGCATACATGGAAATGAAAGCTCAAGTCGCCGAGACGAAAACTGGACCATCCTCTGGGTCATAGTGAAGGGTGCACCCGACAGCAAACGGAGGATAATCCATGTCTAGTGAGTTCACACAGTGAAAGGGACTCATGGACGTGGGTACACTGGAGCCCCATGGCCGATGGAGGTGGCCCCTGGGTTAGTGAGAGTGACACATCGCAGTGGTGGCTGGGGGTCCTTCTCCACGTACAGGGGTTGCACGTTGACCATATGCTCAGGATGGCGGTGGGCAGACCTGGGCCACGTGCTCTCTGCTCCATGCCTGCTGCCTGAGGCTGTGGAGCTCCTGCCCATGGAACCATCCCCAGCCATCCCTGGGGGCCACGCAGCCCTGGGTTGGGGTGCCTGGGTTGCACACCAATCTCCGTGGCCATCAGCTGGAGGCTGTCCCAGGTTCATCCCTGGAGCTGGGTTTGAGAATATCCACCCCACGTTGAATGGAGAGTAAAGGGAAATCTCATGACCTCCCCAAAGGTGAAGGTGGCCTTAGATGGTATGGCTCAATGGATAGAGCATCAGCTTGTAGACAGAAGGGTTCTGGGTTTGATTACGGTCAAGGGTACATGCCCCTGTGTCCAGCTCAATCCCCAAGATGGGACGTGCAGGAGGCAGTAGATCAATGATTCACTCACATTATTGATCTCCCTCTCGCTCTTTTTCTCTTTCTCTCTCTCTTCCTCGCTGAAATCAATAAAAATATATGTAAAGAAACACACAAAAAGAAACTCCCAAAGATGAGGGTGATGGAAGAGGATTAAAGTTCACAAATAGCTGGTACGAGACCCACCTCCCATGACCTTGACATGCGAAAAGCACGCATCTTCTGTTGATCAGCACACCGTTTGTCCTGGGTCATCCTACACGTCTCCACCTTCTTTCTCCACTGCGGGAATAGTAAGGTGGCGCCCGTTTCTTACTATAACAAGGTGATAGCTCGGGAGTTTTCCTGTTCCTTGACCCGTGGTTGAGATTTTCCATGAAATATCAGATCCAGCGCAGCGTGGCCGCGCCCGAGATGCGTTCGCTCGGCCGTGTCACCTATTCTGATGTTCTTGTCTAATTGTCGTCGCTGCTGGCACAGTCCTCTGTCAGACCAGGCAGCTGATGGCTGGGTGGATGCATGCGGACACCTCCTTCTGCCTCCAAGGGCAGCTGGGCCGGGGAGACGCCGGGGTTCCGCCTCACGGAGCCACCTCCCCTGGAGAGATGGCCCTTGCGTGTCAGCAGACGCGCCTCTTGTTGGGAATAAATCACCAAAATGCGTGCGGCTGCATACACACGATCCATCAAGCCTCGTTAATGGCCACGGGTCTGCGCCCGCCCGGTCGTCCGCCGGACCACTGAGGGACAGTTTCCGGTCCGCAGCCTGCGCTCGTTTGTCAGAGGCCGGGCACATTTTCCAGGCCGCTTAGCAGACCGTTTAGGAAATTGCTGTCTCCGAGGCACCAGATGATGGTGTGATGGCTTCGAGAGTTAATATCCTGAAAGGGCCTGACTTCACACACACACACACACACACACACACACACACACACACACACAGCCGTTCCCTTCACGGTAAGTCAGGGCCAAGGTGTGGGTTTCCAGGACACATTAGAAATGATGAGAATGCAGTTTTCAACACCGCAGGGAGAGCAGAGAGAGCAGGGAGCGTGTGCCAAAGGCCCTCTCTGCACAGAGGAGAGGACGAGCCTAGGCTAGTGTGGCTCAGTGGGTGGAGCATCGACACCTGCCCCCAAAGCAGTGGTTCTCAACCTTCCTAAGGCCTTGGCCCTTGCATACAGTTCCTCGTGTGGTGGTGACCCCCAACCATGAAATTTTGCTACTGTTATGCATCGTGATGTAAATATCTGCATTTTCCAACCGTCTTAGGCGACCCTGTGAAAAGGTCGTTGGACCCCAAAGGGGTCTCGACCCACAGGTTGAGAACCGCTGCCCCACAGGTTGCCGGCTCAATTCCCAGGCAGGGCATGTGCCCCGGTGGCGAGCTCCAATCCCCAGCAGGGGGCGTGCAGGAGGCAGCTGATCCACGTTGATGCTTCTCTCTCATTGATATTCCCGTCTCTCTCCCTATGCCTTTCTTTCTCTCTCAAATCAATTTAAGAAAAACAAGAACACACACACACACATCAAGAGGAGAAGATGAGTGACAGGGTTTATGGAACGAATCGCAGCTCACGGCACATGTAATTCTGGAAGGGCATAGCTCTCAGAGCCCCCAAAACATGCCTGATTTCAGCAGAATTCTTCCTCTCCTTTCCCAGAAAATAAAATGGTCCCCCATTATGGTGGCTGATGGGAGCACGATGAACCGAGGGCCAGGGAGAGCTGTTTAAAAGGGACCGTTGTGCCGAAACCGGTGTGGCTCGGTGGATAGAGCGTCGGCCTGCGGACTGAAGGATCCCATGATTCTGGTCAAGGGCATGTACCTTGGTTGCGGGCACATCCCCGGTGGCGGAGTATGCAGGAGGCAGCTGATCGATGTCTCTCTCTCATCCATGTTTCTAACTCTCTATTCCTCTCTTTTCCTCTCTGTAAAAAAATCAATAAAATATATTTAAAAAAATTAAAAAATATATAAAGAGAAGGAACGGTGTCTCCCAGGCCTTTGAGTCTTTTTCAAGTAAGATCTCATCTTATTTCCCCAGAAAAGGTATGCTTACTGCACCAGGTACAGCCCTCCAGGCAAAAGAAAGAAAGAAAGAAAGAAAGAAAGAAAGAAAGAAAGAAAGAAAGAAAGAAAGAAAGAAAGAGAGAGAAGGAAGGAGGGAGGGAGGGAGGGAGGAAGGAAGAAAGGAGGAAGGAAGGAAGGAGGAGGAAGAAGGAAAGAAAGAGAAAGAGAAAGAAAGAAAGAAAGAAAGAAAGAAAGAAAGAAAGAAAGAGAGAAAGAAAGAGAGAAAGAAAGAGGGAGGGAGGGAGGGAGGAAGGGAGGAAGGGAGGAAGGAAAGAAGGAGGAAGGAAGGAAGGAAGGAAGGAGGAAGAAGGAAAGAAAGAGAAAGAGAGAGAGAGAGAGAGAGAAAGAAAGAAGATGTGCATGTCTTCGGAGAGAGCCAGGAGCGACCGCGAGGGGCTGTCACTGGTGATGGGCTGGTGGGTAGGACCCCGGCCCCCCGCCCCCCTCCCGCTGTCTCTGGGCCCCGTCCGCTCCCTTCTCAGCTCTGACATTTTCTTCTGACCTTAACTTCTTAATGGGCCTCCGTTTTCCAAATGCTTCGTTTTTCACGCGTGAGGGAAAGGAGTCTTTTTAAATCAGGACCCCTGTCAGGCAGCCGGCTGACGGTTAAATCGGCACCGCCACGCACCCCTGGCGGGTGACA
>PVJN01008271.1:0-65914 GCA_004026805.1 Lasiurus borealis
TGTTCCATTGTATAACTTGGAACCTTTTTATCTTGTTTAATTATGAGGGACCTTTATATTTTCCCAATATTTTACAAAAAAGTACTGCAGGGCACAACTTTGTATGTATGCACCTATGAGATTTTTCTGAGAGATACTTTTTGGAAGTGGAATTGTTGAGTCAAAAATTGTGCAAGTTGAAATTTTGTTTTTCAGATACCCTTCAAAAGTTATATCTATTTTTTCTTTAATAGTCGTAAGAATAATGCTTTTGTCATTCTGATGTTTCTTGTTACCTTATGTGATTGTGTTCTTTCTGACTCTAAGTAATTCTCCTTTCTTTTCTAGATATAGCAATGATGTAACTTCTCTGCCTTTTCTGCTGGAGATCCTTACAGTGTTACCTGAAGAAGTACATAGTCGTTCCTTACGAATTGGAGCTAACCGACGCACAGAAATTATAGAAGATTTGGCCTTCTACTCTAGTACAGTGGTATCTCTATTGGTGAGTAGGTTTGAAATATGAAGTTGCTGCGTAAGAGCAAAAAGCCATGGTGGTTATTTTGTTCTTCAGTTTCATTATAGTAAAACCTTGGTATAACAGACTAATTCTGGCAAGGGGTTGACCGTCCATCCATCCATTAAAGCTGAAAGTCCATTATATAATAAAGTAGGCTTTCCAAATGTATATGTTAAAAAATTGATTTTTAGAGAGAGTGAGAGAGGGAAAGATAATTGAGAAATATGTGAGAGAAACATTGATTGGTTGCCTCCTGCACATGCCCTGACCAGGGCCTGGACTGGGAGGAGCCTGCAACCACAGTACATGCCCTTGACAAGAATCAAGTCCAGAACCCTCTGGTGACATTCTATGCACTGAAGAGAGCTAAACTGGCTAGGGCTATTAGGATTCTTTTATTAAAAAGATTTTTTTAATTGATTTCAGAGAAAAATAGAGATAGGAACATCAGTGATGAGAGAGAATTGTTGAATGACTGCCTTCTGTAGTGAGGATCAAGCCTGCAACATAACATGGGCATGTGCCCTGACCGGGAATTGAGCCATGACCTCCTGGTTCATGTGTGGATACTCAACCATTGAGCCACACTGGCCAGGTGGTTATTATGATTCTTAATCATAGTCTCTCATCCCCT
Organism: Lasiurus borealis; assembly: GCA_004026805.1. Classification (NCBI taxonomy): domain Eukaryota; kingdom Metazoa; phylum Chordata; class Mammalia; order Chiroptera; family Vespertilionidae; genus Lasiurus; species Lasiurus borealis. The sequence goes on from PVJN01008271.1 coordinate 1,134, forward strand.
TTTTCAAAATGACACAGATTTGTTGAAGAGATTGGACCAGTTATTTTATAAAATACTTTACCTTCTAAATTTTCTGATTGTTTTGTCTTTATTTCTTTTAGCTTGTTTTTCTATAACTCCTCTATTTGGAAGTTGTTGCCAAAGCCAGACATACTTTATAGGGATTCCTCAAAAGAAGCCTTAATGACATTAATGCATCCATTCATTGTATGTAATGAATTTTTCCCAATGCATTAATAACCAGCTACATACCATCCTTAGGATAATTGAGGAAATACTAACTAAAATCATTTTCTGCGAGACTTAATTCTTTCCCAGAACCTCAATTGAGAAAGTCTTTTTTTTAAAATATTTTATTGATTTTTACAGAGAGGAAGGGAAAGGGATAGAAAGCCAGAAACATCGATGAGAGAGAGAAATCGATCAGCTGCCTTCTGCACGCCCCCTACTGTGGATGTGCCCGCAACCAATATACATGCCCTTGACTGGAATCAAACCTGGGACCTTTCAGTCCCCAGGCTGACACTCTATCCACTGAGTCAAACCCGTTTTGGCAATGAGAAAGTCTTGATGGATTAATTTTAAAGGTTAAATATTTTTGGCTAGAACACATCACAGCTATTTCATGTACATCTTTTTTTATTTTTTATTTTTTATTTTAATAAAACTTTATTATTTAAATTATTACAATTGTTCCTCTTTTTTCCCCCCATAGCTCCCCTCCACCTGGCTCCCACCCCACCCTCTGCCCTTACCTTCCCCCCTATTATCCATCATAGGTGTATGATTTTTGTCCAGTCTCTCCCTGCATCCCCCTCATCTCTTTCCCCCTGAGAATTATCAGTCCACTCCCTTTCTATACCCTAATTCTATTATATTCATATGTTGATAGATATGTATTTGTTGTTCATAATTTTTACCTTTACTGTTTTCTTCTTCCTTTTCTTAAAGAATACCTTTCAGCATTTCATGTAAAGATGTTAATGTACTCCTTTAGTTTTTTCTTATCTGTGAAACTCTTTTATCTGACCTCCAATTTTGAATGATAGCTTTGCTGGGTAGAGTAATCTTGGTTGTAGGTTCTTGCTGTTCATCACGGTGAATATTTCTTGCCACTCCCATCTGGCCTGAATAGTTTCTGTTGAGAAATCAGCTGACAATCATATGGGTGCTCCCTTGTAGGTAATGAATTGTTTTTCTCTTGCTGCTTTTAATATTCTCTCTTTGTTTTTTGCTCTTGATATTTTAATTATGATGTGTCTTGGTGTGATCCTCTTTGGATTCCTTTTGTTTGGGGCTTGGTGCACTTTCTGGACTTGTAAGTCTATTTCTTTCACCAGCTGGGGGAAGTTTTCAGTCATTATTTCTTGAAATAGGTTTTCAGTATCTCGCTCTCTCTCTTCTTCTGGCACCCCCATAATTCGGATATAGTATGCTTGAAGTTGTCCCAGAGGCTCCTTACACTATCTTCACATTTTTGGATTCTTTTTTCTTTTCCAATTGAGTGTTTTTTGCTTCTTTGTATTTCAAATCTTTGACTTGATTCTTGTGTTCCTCTAATCTACTGTTAGATTTCTGTATAATATTTTTTATTTCAGTCGGTGTATGTTTAATTTCTAGTTGGTCCTTTTTTATTTCCTCGTGGGTCTCGCTAAATTTATCCATTTTTTCCTACAAAATTCTTAAAAAACCTTATAACTATGGTTTTCAACTCTATATCAAGTCATTTGTTTTCCTCCATTTCTTTCATTTGGGATCTGTTCTTTTGTCTCCGTGTATTTTGCTGCTTTCCTGAGTTTGTAGAGTAGCTTTGTGTGCTAGGTGTCCTATGTGGCCCAGTAGCTCAGCCTCCCCAGTTATCTGAGGTGAACACTCTTGGTGAACCCCTTTGTGAACTGTGTGTGCAGTCTTATTGTAGTTAATTCTTGATTACTGTTGGTATCACTGGGGCGAATTGACCTCCAAGCCAATTGGTTGTGAGGATCAGCTGTGTCTGCGCATGTGCGCTTTCCTCCAGACCTCTGCCTATCCGATTCCCCTGAGTTTCCGTGCACTCTAGGGACCCATATGAATCTAGGTCTCTAGGGTCTCACCCGAAACTGGGATTCAGTACAGATGGTCCTGGATTTCAGTACTCTTGGGGGGTTCTGTTTTCCTCCCGCTAGAGAAAGCCAGCAGCACAATCAGCAGTCAGCGCTCTGTGTGCACACTTTTGCACGCCCCCAGACCTCTGCCTTTCGCAGCTCCCCTAAGTTTCCTTGCACTCTCTCCTTTCACAACAGTCCAGACTTCCCCAAATGAGTATCGCCTGGAACTGGGATTCAGTGCAGTCAGAAATGAGGTTCAGTGTAGTTGGGATTTTGTCTCCCTTCTGCTAGAGGAAGCCAGCCAGACCCTCCTCCAACTGTCTTCTCCATGAGTATGTCTCTGTACCTTACCTTTTTACAGGTCCTCTGAGACTTTGTGAGTCCCTCTCTTTACTTCTAGTTGTAGAATTTCCACTCAGCCATCTTTCCTGTGGTTCTGGATGGTGTCCATTCTGTCTTTTAGTTGTAATTTTGAAATTGTTGTGCGAGGCAGCAGTTTAGGTGTTCACCTATGCTGCCATCTTCTTCATGTACATCTTATCAGAATATAAATACTTATTACTGTTACTAGGATTGACTGAATTAAGATGATGACCATCTGATTTCTCTATTTTAAACTTTGTCTTCCCCTTGTAATATAATGCAATTTGTTTGATGGTAGTTGGTTATTTTACAAATGTCTATTACTTGTCCACTTTTTGCATTATGTTTTAAACTCTAGTTTATAAGTGTTGCCACTTTAATTGTGGCTTGCCTAATAGTATTTTATTAATTATAATGGAGGCTTGATGCATGAAGATTTGTGCAAGAATGGGCCTTCCTTACCCTAGCTGATGGCACCGCCTTTGCTCTGGCCAGAGCTGGCTTTTTGTTCTGGCCCAGAGCTACCTTTCTGCCTTCCCATACTGCCCAGAGGCCTGGAGTGGCTGGGATGGTTTGCCAGTTGGACCCTATGTATGCAAATTAACCTGACATCTTTGTTGGGTTAATTTGTTTACTCCTGATTGGATGGTGGACATTGTGAAGGTATGATCACTTTGCATCTTATTCTTTTATTAGGTAGATAATTAATTTGCAATTAATTGGCAATCGCCTGAGTTGCTATTAGAAAGTCAAGATAACTTAATTCTTTTTTAATTTCTTGTTTTCATTTCTTTTTATTTTTTGAAATTTAAAAAAAATAAATCTTTATTGTTCAGATTATTATAGTTATTCCTCTTTTTTACCCCCATAACTCCTCTCCAATTGGTTCACACCCCATCCTCTGCCCTTACCCCCTATCTATCCTCATCCATAGGTGTACGATTTTTGTCCAATCTCTTCCCGCACCCACCACACCCACATCCCCCCTAGAATTGTTAGTCCACTCCGTTTTTTTAAAAAAATTAAATCTTTATTATTCAGATTATTACATTTGTTTCTCTTTTTTCCCCTCCATAGCTCCCCTCTGCCCGGGTCCCACCCTTCCCTCTACCCTTACCTCCTTCCCGTTGACCTCATCCATAGGTGTATGATTTTTGTCCAGTCTCTCCCTGTACAACCCTCACCCCTTTCCCCCTGAGAATTATCAGTCCACTCCCTTTCTGGGCCCCTGATTCTATTACATTCACCAGTTTATTCTGTTGATCAAATTTTTAATTCACTTAATTTTTAGATTCACTTGTTGATAGATACGTATTTGTTGTTCATAATTTTTTATCTTTTACCTTTTTCTTCCTCTTCTAAAAGAGTACCTTTCAGCATTTCATATAATACTGGTTTGGAGTTGATGAACTTCTTTAGCTTTTTCTTATCTGTGAAGCTCTTAATCTGCCCTTCAATTCTGAATGATAGCTTTGCTGGATAGAGTATTCTTGGTTGTAGGTAGTTCCTATGCATCACGTTGAATATTTCTTGCCACTCCCATCTGGCCTGCATCGTTTCTGTTGAGAAATCAGCTGACAGTCGTATGGGTGCTCCCTTGTAGGTAATAAACTGCTTTTCTCTTGCTGCTTTTAATATTCTCTCTTTGTCTTTTGCTCTTGGTATTTTAATTATGATGTGTCTTGGTGTAGTCCTCTTTGGATTCCTTTTATATAGGGTTCTATGTGCTTCCTGGACTTGTAAGTCTATTTCTTTCACCAGATGTGGGAAGTTTTCAGTCATTATTTCTTCAAATAGGTTTTCAGTATCTTGCTCTCTCTCTTCCTCTGGCTCCCCCACAATTCTGATGTTGGTACTCTTGAAGCTGTCCCAGAGTCTCCTTACATTATGTTCACATTTTTTTATTCTTTTCTCTTCTTGCTTTTCCAGTTGAGTGTTTCCTCATTCTTTATATTTCAAATTTTTGACTTGATTCTTGCCTTTCTCTAGTCTGCTATTAGGTCTCTCTATAATATTTTTTATTTCAGTCAGTGTATGTTTAATTTCTAGTTGGACCTTTTCCATCTCTAGTTAGCTCTTTTGCATCTCTAGTTGGTCCTTCTTCATCTCCTCTTGGCTCTTGCTAACTTTATCCTACTTTTCTAGCATATTCTTAAAAAACCTTATAAGCGCAGTTTTGAACTCTATATCCATTTGTTTGTTTTCCTCCATTTCTTTTGTTTGTGATCCCTTCCCTTGTCTCGGAATTTTCAATATGCCAGGAGATTTTCTGTGTTGGATTCAGCCTTATGATACCAGACTTGCAAAACCAAAGAAGCCTCTGTTGAGCTTGGAATGGGTGGAGTGTCAGGGCTTAAGGGACGGCCTTGCCTTCCAGTCGGCCCCACCCTCCCCGACCCCTGAGTCTCAGGTGACTGGGTAATTGCTGGAGTGGTCCTTGTTCGAGCGCGCCCACCCACACTGCCTCTAGACCGCTTCCTTTCTGGCTCCCCTGCGCTCCAGGACCACACAAGTCTAGGTTCCCAGGGTTTCACTCAAAACAGGGGCTTAGTGGAGTCAGAAGTGGCACAGTTGGGATAGTCTGTCTCCCGCCCACTCGCAAAAGCCAGCGGCACAATCAGCAATCTGTCCTCTGCGCAGTGCCATGCACACCATCAGACCTCTGATCTTTTGTGACTCCCCTAAATTTCTATGCACTTCTCCCTTTTCACAGTCCAAACTCTGCCCCCTATGAGTTTCAGCTGGATCTGAGGTTTAGTGTCATAAGATAAGGGGTTCAATGCCTTTGAGAGTCTCCGTTTCCCTCCTGCCAGGGAAAACTAGCCAGGTATTCCGGTACCCGCTCTCTGCACACACACATCTCCGTACCTCAGCTTTTTGCAGTTCCTCTCGGTCTCCGTGAGCCCTTCTCCTTCCCTCTAGCTGTAGAACTTCCACTCAGCCAGCTTTCCTGTGGTTCTGGATGATGTCCGTTCTGTCTTTTAGTTGTAGTTTTGAAATTGTTGTGCGAGGCATCAGTGTAGGTGTTTGCCTATGCCATCCTCTTGGATTCTCTGAGGTAAAGTTTTAATAATATAGTTCTCAAAGAGGAACTAAAGGCAGTAACTCAGTTTCAATGCTTTATGATAAGTGCTTGATTTAATTAGCAGAATTTCTTCTCCAAAGCAACTAGTTTTAGATGTAGGATTTTTCCAAACTAATACCCTCAACTTTGAGTCAGTAGTTCAAATGTACAATCAAATCCTCCCCTTTTTAAACATTATAGCTTTGTAAAATTGAGATGTCATTTAGGAAGCATAAAGGCCAAGCAGTTGTGTAACGCATTTACATAAACCACTTCAAAAAGATATCTGTGTGTGTGTGGTTGCCATGAATTTACTTGAATCATTTCTTTTTTTCTTCCTTCAGTTCAGTACAGTTTCTGATTAATAAATATGGATTCATTATTGCCTGATACTGAAAACATAGTGGGAGCATGACTACCTAGAAGTATAAGTGCCAGCATTTAGTTCATATGGGATTCCATATTCTCCAATATCTCCCAGACTTCATGGCAATTATGATGGAAATGTTACTTATTATTTTGTTGTTGTTAATCCTCACCCAAGGATATTTGTCCATTGATTTTTTTAGAGAGAGTGGAGGGGAGGATGAGAGACAGAGAGAAACATCCATGTGAGAGAGATGCATCAATTTGTTGCTTTCAGTAAAGGATCGAGCTTGCAACCAAGGTATATGGCTTGACTGGAATCGAACCCAGAACCCTTCAATCCACAGGCCTATGCTCTATCCCCTGAGCCAAACCACTTAGGGATGTAAATGTTGAATTTAAACACTTTTTTTTAGGTTACTAAATTGTTTATTATATTGCATTTACAAGAAAACAAACATGCATCTAGTAGAAAGAATAAAAATGCACTCAGGATTTTATTTTTAACTAACTGCAAATATAAGTTCTTTAGTGAGATCATGACAATTTGACAGTATTATGATTAAGTTCAATAAAAATCTATGATGTACTTGAAAGATCAAATTCTACAGCTGCCTCTTCCTACAACTTCTACTTCATCTGGACCCTTAAATGATAGAGAAAGCCCTTATTTTGTTGAAATAGGGCCTTCTATTTTATGTTTTAGTTATTTCGCCTAACTGTCATTATCAGAATTCCTATTATTCCACAGTCGTAATTTAAACACTTTCTGTCCAGAAAAGTTAAATTACACTTCACTTTGGAAAATTATGTATCACAAAAACAGTTCATAAATAGAAGCAATAATGAATTTTAGCCTAACTTTTTAAAAATCTTTTATAAACTATCACATTTTTGTACTACTACTCTCTGTGAAATGGCATATTTACTTGAGTATTAAATGCTAAAGCTGAAATGCCAGCTTTTCATACGGGAATATACAGTAGTAATATGACTAGCTTATTTCTATTTTATAAAATCAACCATAGATGAGTATTACTTTATGGACAGTTCTGATAAGATTATGTTAATGCACAAATGTAATCTAAGAAACAGTTATTTCTGAGACATCTATCTTTTGGCAAATATATAATCTCTTTGTATCTTAACTTCCTAAGTGAGATGATAATAGTAAAAGATAGAGTTTCAGTGGGGATTAAATGAATTAAAAGTGTTGAGAACAAAGTCTCGTACTTTAAAGCACTTATGTTAGCTTTTACTGTATTTATTCTTTTCTTATTATTACATCTGTAAGGTGATTGTCTTAAATATAAAGATTGATTTTTTTTTTCTCCTTATTTTTAGATGACCTGTGTAGAAAAAGCAGGAACAGATGAAAAAATGCTTATGAAGGTCTTTCGCTGTTTGGGAAGTTGGTTTAACTTAGGCGTTTTGGATAGTAACTTCATGGCTAATAATAAGTTACTAGCACTCCTTTTTGAGGTTTTGGTAAGTAATGGTTTTGTTTTTGAAAGTATTACTGCCACATAGTCACAGTAATTAACCTTTTGGGATATAACAGTGTTTTCATATTTCTGAAAAGTGATTGGAAGAAAAAGAAAAGCCCAATTATTGAATAGGTCTTTGCAGATAGGAGCAACTTTGTCTCCTTTTCCCCGATACTTTTCTTCCATGACGACATTTTAGTATGTGCCTGATTTCTTGTCCCAGCATTAACAAGGAGTACTGCAATCTGGAAAAAGGAGCTGATGCGTAGGTTCAAGGAATTCAAAGACAAAAGATAATTTAGAAAGGCATTGGGGGTTAGGGGAACTTCAGCTAAAAGAAATGAAGACTACCCCTTGTCTAAGGACCCCTTGCTATTTATTGACACAATTTGTCCTAAGGCAAGGTGGAGACATATACTTCAAAGGGTAAGGTTTCAAAGGGTAGGGTACAGAAGCATTTGTTAGTTTGGGAAATAGCCTATAGCTGTTCAGGTGGTTGGCCAATAGGAGGCAATAAAATGCCCTGAGCTGTCTTGCAGCAAGCGATTATACTATTCAGGTGTGGGGGAAGTGCCAGTTTAGCCAGTTTCAACAGATAATTATATTTGTGGCTCAGCCCTTGTTGAGTCTCCAAACTTAACCAACCTTTTGGTGAAACTCTTGTAAATTATTACATGCTGGAATTTGTTCTCGGCAGTATGGAATCTCTATTAATTGTTGTGTGCTGATACACATTAATCTGCTGCCTCCTGCATGCCCCTTACTCAGGATCAAGCCCATAACCCGGGCATGTGCCCTGACTGGGAATTGAACTGGTGACCTCTTGGTTCATGGTCAATGCTCAGCCACTCAGCTACACTGGCTGGATGAGTTTAATAATTCTTCTTTGCTTTTCTTTTTCTTCCCTTTTTCTTGTTCTCTCTCTCTCTCTCTCTCTCTCTCTCTCTATCTCTATCTCTATCTCTATCTCTCTCTCTTTTCCTCTTTCCATCCCTCCACCTTCCTTCCCTCCTTCCTCCCTTCCTCTATGTAAAAATCAATAAAAACATATCCTCAGGTGAGGGGAAAACAGTAACAGGATTTTATTAGCATCTACAATTTTAACTCTGAGGAAAACTGAAATGCAGAATGATGATGTGACTAGCCATCTGTCAAAGAGATATGTCTCTCTGACAGATGGCTAGTAATTGGTTTTATTTAAAAAAAATTTTTTTTTAATATATTTTATTGATTTTTTACAGAGAGGAAGTGAGAGAGATAGAAAGTCAGAAACATCGATGAGAGAGAGACATCAATCAGCCACCTCCTGCACATCCCACAGTGGAGATGTGCTTGAATGGGGTGCAGTCTCAGGGCAGACTCCATTGGTTTCCTATCAGCCCTCCCCTAATAGGCCCCTGTGTCTCAGTGTCTCATGGTAATCGCTGCAAGCACATCTGAGAGAAAGCCGCCCTTGAGTTCTGCCCACTGCCAGACAGTCCAGTTTCTTCCCAAATGCGTCTGGGTCCCCAGAGTCTTGCCCGGAACCGGAGTTCAGTGCAATTGGGAGCTTTTGTCTCCCTCCCGCTTGAGAAAGCCAGCTGCACACAGTTGCCAGTCCTTTCCGCGTACATGTGTCAGTATCTCTGCCTCCTGCAGCTCCTCTGTGTCTCAGTGTCCTTTTCTCTTTCTTTCTACTTGTAGAATTTCCACTCAGCCAGCCTTCCTGTGGATGATATCTGTTTTGTCTTTTAGTTGTAGTTGTGCGAGGCAGCAGTTTAGGTGTTTACCTATGCTGCCATCTTGGTTTCTCTAAATACTTTTCTTTCAAAATTTTCAAGGGCTCTTGTATACTGGCAAATATCATTGCTATAATGATGAAGCTTGATAACTGGTTTTTGCTCCTTTCTAAGTTACCTTCTCCTCTCTTCCCCAGAAGTTTTAAGAACCTCTCTTTAACCTTGATATTCTGAAATATCATGTTGATGTTATGTATGGGTCTGTAATACTTATTGGATTCTTTCATTTTAGATAGTACTTAAATATCAGAAAAATATGGAAAAAATTTCCAGAGACTAAAACAGAGCAGGAAACACACATGGCATTTCAATCGGAGGGACTGATATGAAATACATGGGTTTTAGAAGGGATGTGATCATAATTGAGGTACAGAAAGGCTGATTTGCTTGGCATATAGGAAAATAGTCGAAAATTGATGGATATTGTCTCATTGAAGGCCATATCTACAAGGCTTTAGCCATGTAAATTACATGTTCAGAAACAGGCTATAATTGTTTACATATTAATTGGATTAAAGCTTAATGATCATACTTCTGCCCTATTCCTGTTTCCCAGCAACAGGATAAGACCTCATCCAACCTACATGAAGCTGCTTCAGACTGTGTGTGCTCAGCTCTCTATGCCATTGAGAATGTGGAGACTAACTTGCCATTAGCCATGCAACTGTTTCAAGGGGTCCTGACATTGGAGACTGCCTATCATATGGCTGTGGCACGCGAAGATTTAGATAAGTGAGTATTTAAGGCAGTAGCCTGAATACACACACAGTGTGGTGTTCTTTTTATAATTTATCTATTCTTTGTGACTCTTAGTGACTGTAAATACACATTCTGCATCCTAAAGATGCTCTTCTGTTTTCATCTGACTTGGAGTGGCAAATTGGATGCAGAAGGAAAAGTATTCATGGAAAGTTTTAATTTTTTATGCTTACAAGGGGCAAGGCTCTAAAAATTAGGGTTGAACTTTGAAGTATCAAGTGTGATTTTTTTGGGAATTTTTTTCAGATGTTTAGTAATTGAGAATTTGAACTGACTCATGAGTCATTTGCTTATATGTATGAAAGTATATGATGTGAAAATAGTGGATGTCATGGAAACTGGTGTACAGGATAGCAAATAATCATTTGGGCTGATGATTCTTTTCTTTATTTGAATAACTATTGGTAAATATATACATAAAATAGCGAGATTTCTGACTTGGTGTTCTCATTTCTCTTTCTTCTACAGAGTTCTGAATTACTGTCGAATTTTTACTGAACTATGTGAAACTTTTCTTGAAAAAATTGTTTGTACTCCAGGCCAAGGTCTTGGGGACCTGCGAACTCTAGAACTGCTTCTTATCTGTGCAGGACATCCGCAGTATGAGGTAGTGTTTATACTATGCTAAAACCATTATTCTGCAAGTTTTATGTTGCACATTACTTATATTCTGTTGTTTTCCAGCTTTATATTAATGGGAAATTATAGTCTTATTTTTAATTGATTTGATGTGGAGATTGCCTCTATATTGGATTTTTTTTTAATTAATTATATTTGGGCTTCTTTTGAATCCTTTTCTGTTTTTTACCTGGTTAGCTAAGCTGGCTGGTATATGTACTTCATTGAGGCAGTTAGAAAGAAAGCCTACTATCTTTCTACTGAGCCCCCTATTTTTCTGTAGTTATTCTTTAGAGGTTTACAGCTTAAAAAAACAAAAAACACCAAATTTTTAGCACACTTCCAAAATCTTATCCAAAATTTGTCTCCAGATTATGGATGGGAATGAGAAAAGAATTAAAAGGACTTAGAGTCTCCTTCATTCTAAAATTTGGTGAGAGACACCCTACCTCTTTTAAGTTTGCTAGATTTTTTTTAAAAAATCTTCATTTAAATAATTTTATCTTCTCTTACTAGTGTAAGAAGTGACAAAAAACTACCAAGTTGGGTATTATTTTAAATAGTTCTATTTTAGATCCTTGATAGGAAAAGTATGATATAGGGCCCCTGTTAGGGAGGCCACAATAGTCCTTTTCTCTTTATGAAAGATAATGTTTATTTATTTGATATAATCTCATGAGGATATCTAGATTTGGATGAAACTCAAAACATTTGCCCTGGTTGGGTATCTTGGTTGGAGCATTGTTCTGATACACCAAGGATGCAGGTTCAATTCCCAGTCAGGGCACATATAAGAGAACAAAGGAATGCATATATAAGTGGAACAAGTTGAGGTTCCCCCCCCCCCTTGTCTGAAAATTAGTTTTTTAAAAACCAGTTAAAACATTTTTTAAAAAATATTTTTTTTATTGATTTCAGAGAGGAAGGGAAAGGGAGAGAGAGACAGAAACATCAATGAGATAGAACCATCAGTCGGCTGCCTCCCGCACATCCCCCACTGGGGATTAAGCTAACAAAACAGGCACATGCCCTTGACTAGAATCGAACTTGGGACCCTTCAGTCCGCAGGCTGAATCAATCTCTACCCTCTGAACCAAACCAGCCAGGGCCAGTTAAAACATTTTTGGGGCTTCAAGATGATTGCATAGGTAAATGCTGGACTCTCCATTTCTCACAACCACATCAAAATTACAACTAAAATACCAAACAACCATCATTCAGAACCATCTGAAATCTATTTGAATACAAGTCCCATAACTAGGAAATTAAAGAAGCACATCAAGACTGGTAGAAGGTGTGGAGATTTGGGGTGGAATTGCAGAACCAGCTCTTCCCATTCCCACATGTGGTAGTTTAAAATGGGAGGGATGTCTTGGCCATGGAGGTTTTCCTTAGGAGTGATGAGTCCCAGCCCCATACCAGGTTCCACAGCCTAGGGTTCGAGTACCAGGTAAAGAAGTCTCCACAATTTCTGGCTGTAAAAACCAGCAGAGATTGTGGCTAAGTGACACGGAGGCTTGCTGATTCCAGGCACTCTCATTTCCTCTGAGCTCCAGCACTGGGCAACAGCTTGAAAGGAACCTGGGACATTCAGGGAGGAACTAACTTGCCTGGAATCGGGGCAAGAGCTGGTGGGGGGAAGGGGGGGCAGCTTTCTCCCAAACTGAAGTTCTGGCAGAGGCCATTGTTTCTTTGATGAGCTCTCTGCACCACAAAGTTGGCAGACGCTACACCATATCTGAATCTTCATCAACCTGGCTCACACTTTTCAGCACACCCTGGTGATTTCCTAAGATCCTGCCCTTTCCTACTTGCATGCAAATCCAAGCCATTTCCAGGGACTTTTCCATACAACTAGTCTCTTGCCTCATGCTTTAGACTTACCTAAAATTTCTTAAACAAGCAGTATCTGGCCTTAGCACACCCCATACCTCTCAATAATTGGCTCCAGGCCTAGTATTAGTGGCAGCCTGCTTTGATTCATAGCTTGACCTCTCTTGGGAACCTCCAAACCCAACACAAGTAGCAGCCATCCGCAAATTGTTTTGTAGCTCATGCTGGGTGGCCCCGTGTAGAGGGCACAGGCAGTGGTTGACTGCACCTCCCAGTAAACTCCAGAGCCAGCAGTGCACCTAGTGGTCAACTTCAGCCATGCTGGATTACAACCCTACCACCTACAAGAGTGACACACTCAAGGGGCAGACACACTAAAGCCCCAATGAAGCAAGTCCTGTCCCATAGGGTCAGCACCTGCACAGCTCACACAGGGCTGGGCAGTACCTGGATTGCCCAGCTCAGGTGACTTGGAAAGCTGAGCCATAGGCCCCTTCACCTACTACACAAGGCCACTCTACTAAGTCCAAGAGATCTAGCAGATCTACCTAATACATAGAAACAACCAGAGGGAAGCAGCCAAACTATAGAGACAAAGAAACATGCCACAAATGAAAAAATAGGAGAACTCTTCAGAAAAAGAACTAAATGAAAACTACCAGATACAGAGTTTGAAACAGTGGTTATAAGGATTCTCAAGTACTTACTAAGAACTTTAAGAAACTTAATGAGAACATCAGCAACAATAAAAAGCAGTCAGAAATGAAGGATACATTCTCTAAAATGAATAATTTGCAGGAAATCAGCAGTAGAATAGAGGATGCTAAAAATAAAATAAAATTTTTGGAATATCAGGAAGCAAAAATACCCAATCAGAGCAAAAAGAAAAAAGACGAAAAAATATGAAGATAGTGTAAGAAGTTTCTGAGACAACTTCAAGCATACCAGCATTCACATCATGGGGTTGCTAGAAGGAGAAGAGAGACAGAAAGAAAATGAAAACCTATTTAAAAAAAATAATGACAGAGAACTTCCCTTACCTGCTGAAAGAAATATATAGACAAGTCCAGGAAGCACAGGGTCCCATACAAGATGAACCCGAAGAGTTCTATACCAGGACACATCATAATTAAAATGCCAAAAGTTAAAGTGTGTGTGTGTGTGTGTGTGTGTGTGTGTGTGTGTGTGTGTGTGTATCTTGATATATATCCCCCCAGAGGGGGAGAAAGAGAAGCATCAGTGATGAAAATCATTAATTGGCTGCCTCCAACATGCCCCCTACAGGGGATTGAGATTATAACCTGGTCATGTACCCTGACTGGGAATCGGTTCATAGGTTGATGGTCTACCATTGAGCTACACCAGCTGGGCCAAAGAAAGAATCTTAAAAGCAGAAAGAGAAAAGCAGCTAGTTGCCTACAAGGGAGTGCTCGTACGACTGTTAGCTGATTTCTCAACAGAAACTTTGAAGGCCAGAAGGGAGTGGCACAAAATATTCAAAGGAATGAAAAGTACCTAAAACAAGATTAATATACCCAGCAAAACTATCATTTAGAATTGAAAGACATATAAAGATATTTTCAAACAAGAAAAAAGCAAAAGGAGTTCATCACCACTAAACCAGTATTACATAAAAATAAAGGGTCTTGCCCTAGCTGGTTTGGCTCAGTGGATAGAATGTCAGCCTGCAGACTCTGATCAAGGGCACATGCCTAGGTTGCAGGCTTGATCCCCAGTAGGGAGTATGCAGGAGGCAGCCAATCTATGATTCTCATCATTGATGTTTCTATCTCTCCCTCTCCCTTCCTGTCTAAAATCAGTTTTAAAAAAATTAATAAATAAAGTGTCTTTTTGGAGAAGGAGGAGAGGAAGGATGATGATCAAGAATATGAATAACAAAATGGCAATAGATATGTATATATCAACCATTGAGTCTAAGAATAAAAATAAATGAGAGACTTGTAGATAAAGACAACATTTTTACAATTGTGAGAAGGGAGAGAGGTTAGGGAGATGGGTGAAAAAGGTGAAGGATTTAGAAGTACAAATCAGTCATAGCCCATGGATACAGATAATAGACAGGTGAAGGCCTGGAATGGGCTGGGAGATGGATGGAAGGAGGCAAAAGGAGAGAGTGGAGGACATCTGTAATAAATACTCTCAACAACAAAATAAATTTTAAAAAGTAAAATGAAATAAAACTTTTGGGAAGTAGTATAGCACTACAAATAATTATCACTTCTTTAAACAGTGCTATAAGTAAGATAAGCTGTGGATAAAGTCTGTTTCCCCTTTTTCACTTAAGAAATCAAGTGAATAAAAGTGATATAAGGTTGGTAAGTACAGGGATATTTGCAGATGGTTTGTCATGTTAGAGGTTCTCTAATTTCAAACATAAAATGAAATGATTTCAGAATTTGGGGAAAAATATGTGAAGAGGTTTCCATTTTTCTATCTGATTATCTAAATTCAGAATCTAATACACTATTGGTGAAGTTATTCAGAGTAAATAGGAAATGTAAAACCATTCCTAAGAGGAGTTTGGGATCTAATATGGGAAGATAATTTGGGAGGAGGATAAGTGGTTTCTTAATTAATTCCACTTAAAAATATATTTTATTTCCTACATTGTCCTAATAATAATAAAACTCTTTCCACTTCATTTTCCCTTTCTCTAATTTAACAGGTAGTAGAAATTTCCTTTAATTTTTGGTACCGACTAGGGGAGCATTTGTACAAAACTAATGACGAAGTTATTCATGGTATCTTCAAAGCTTACATTCAGAGACTACTTCATGCCTTGGCTCGACACTGCCAACTAGAACCAGACCATGTAAGTTCTTTTCTCTACTTATTTAAATCTTAATTTCCTCCTCTTTTTAGTGCTGTTTTGAAGAGGAACTTTTGAGAATAAAGCTAATGAAATGTGAAGGTTTTCTATCAATAGCTTAAACTGAAGAAATTAAGTCTGATGAGCCAGTAATTCTCCTGGGAATTTACCTTAAATTTTGCAGAAGAAAAAGTAACTATAGAAAGCATTATATATTTAAAAGAAAGAAAAAAGATAAAACCATGTACAACAATATAAGAAGAGTTGTATCAATTATGATGTAGCACTTTAATGTACCATTATGTAGCAGTTAAAAATAAATAACTATTGAAATTGATAGTTGGTATGCTAAAGAAAAAATCAGAATGTGTGGTTGGATTAAAACTAACACAAAAGTTAAATATTTTTTATTTGTATGAGAATTTGGAGAATAACATGATTTCACTCCCACATACATACATGTTTTTCTTTATATTATTTATATAATTTTAAAAGAAAATTTGGAAATAATTTATTTGCTTAGAGCAGCGGTTCTCAACCTGTGGGTCGCGACCCCTTTGGGGGTCAAACAACACTTTCACAGGGGTTGCCTAAGACTATTGGAAAATACAGATACGATTCATAACAGTTGCAAACTTGCAGTTATGAAGTAGCAACAAAATTAATTTTATGGTTGGAGGTCACCATAACATGAAGAACTGTATTAAAGGGTTGCGGCATTAGAAAGGTTGAGAACCACTGGCTTAGGGAAAGTAAGCTAGGGATATTATTAAATAGACTGTTCAAAAACTCTTCAATTTCTATTATTTGTATAGTCTCTTCAAATTTTATAGCATTTATTTCATCCTTTTGGTTGGTTGGTTGGTTGGTTGGTTTAATCTCTGTCCTTTAACTTAGGACCTAGAGTGAGGATTTTTTCCCCATTGCTTACAATTAAATCTGACATGAAAACTGTCTATTCTGTTCATTGTTGTTTGAATCATGCTATTTTGTGTGTCTACAGAACCTTGATGACTTAGTCTAGTGGTTTTCAATACTTGTTTAAACTAATGAATACTATCTTTAACTGCATCATACTTAGAAGCCTGATAATGTAAATAAAAGCAGGTTGCTCTGTTTTAAATGAGTACTTAATTCCTTTCTTCCCTTTGCTAGTTCCGTGGCACCATTTCCCTTGTAGTTAATTTTCTACACTTAGGTGGATAGTGTTTTATCTCATCTGAGAGAACCATCATTTCCTTTCCTTTTTACTCCTTCACTTTTATTAATTTGTTCATCTTACAGTAATGAAGTTGAACTACATTAGCAATTCTCAATAATCCTAAGGGCTTAATTCGGATTTCATGTCTAAGATTCTTATATATGCCCTTAACCATTTTATGATTGGGTAAGCCTTTGTTTACTCATAGAAGTGTGTTGAAATAGGAAATATTTAAGAAACATTGAAATGTAAATGATTTCTATTTTTTAATGAAAAATTTTAAATATTCAGTAAAGGTGAAATGCTTTTATTAGGGAGTATCTGTATGCCTACTACCTAAATTCTACAATTAATATTTTCCAGATTACTTCCTACCTCCACCCCTTTAAAATTTTCTAACAATAGAGTAAGGTATAGCTTGGAAATGAAAAAAAAAAAAGAAGAAGAAGAAGTAGTGGAAGAAGAGTTGATAAAGGTGGTAGAGGATATGTTTTATTGACTTGAAGTACCTAAATGTTTGGGAGACACTCTTTAATAAAATATCCTTGTGATTTTAGGTGATTTATTTTTTGTCCAATGGGCATGGTCTACTAAATGGCCTTCTTTTTTTATCCTGATTGCATAGTGGTCAGTGAAAACATTTAAAACAAATGTTTTCTGATTTGATATTTTAGGAGGGGGTTCCTGAGGAGACTGATGACTTTGGGGAGTTTCGAATGAGGGTATCAGACCTGGTGAAAGACTTGATTTTCTTGATTGGGTCTATGGAGTGTTTTGCTCAGGTAAGCCCATTCTGAGATTCTCACCAGTTTTAATGATCACTTTAATTATGTTTACTTCTGTGTCTTCTATAAATGTTCCATTTTTTTTTTTGTTCTTCAATCTCACTGGCTAAATAGGACAATAGATATGCAGGTGCCTAGCACACTGCCTGGCATATAGTAGCTATGTTTATTTACTCTCTTACAAGCCAATTGCAATCTGTGGATGGTTCAGTTATAATTTGCTCTGTGACGCTTGCTAATGAGAACTGTTCCACTTGTCTAGCAGGAGTGGAAGATCATAGATAAACCTTAAAGCCCCAGAATACTTATAGGGAATTTGGACCTAGCCAGGAAAAATAGCAAGTTTGTCTGCCTTAATAATTATGTACCAACTCCTGGCAACTCTTTTAGTTATTTGGCATTGTCTTTTGACCATATTTATGGTTAGATTCCTGTGCGGTTTCATCCCAGAGGTGATTATACTAGAGTAGAAGAATCATAGTCCTGTGGTTTTCCTCACAATCAGTGAGTTGACACTCTGCCTCATAAGATTGCGATCATCACCATTCCACATAACTTAACATTAGCATAAGTTCAGGTGGCTTTCATATTGCTCAGTCACACTCTTAAGATCTGAAATACTAGTTTTGATGCTTTGTCAGCAATACTGAACTAACTAAATATTTTTGTAATCCATACATTTTGTGTATTTTGGGGGCATAATCTGATTTAGAAAGTGTTAATAAAACTATAACTATTTTTCTTTATATTAAGCTAAGTGTGTTTATTGACCTAACTACAAAGAGTTGGGAATTTTTAGAAAGGACTAAGATCCCTATATCATGATTGGGTAAGCCTTTGTTTACTCATAGAAGTGTGTATCACAGGCAGATGACCTATGTTCAGATTTCAGTTCTCTCACTGTCTCCATGCTTTTGAACAAGTTACTTTGTTGTGGTATGGGGTTTTTTGTTTTTTTTTTTAAATCCTTATCTGAAAACATGTTCACTGATTTGGGAGAGAGGAAAAAGAAGAGTAACAGAGAGAGAAACATTGATTGGTTGCCTCCAGTACACACCTTGACAGGGGATTGAACCCACTATCTAAGTTACATGTCCTGACCTGAAATTGGACCTGCAACCTTTTTATTATACAGGTTGATGCTTCAACTGTGCCACCTGGCTAGGAAAGCCAGTTTCTTATTCTTCTCTAGATCTCAGTTTACAAATTGGACCTAAATCATCAGTGTTTGTTTAAGATATTTTCTGTGGAACACAAGTCCCATGAGATACTCTTCGGCAGAAAAGGATCCATCATCAATTAAAATGGGGAAATGACTTAAATGACATATTAAAGGCTCTGTGAAGTCATATAACAACAGTTTTGTCTTAGCTAGCAATGTCTATTATTTGACTAGAGAAATCTTATTTAGCCTAACACCCAGTCACATTCCAGATGGATATACCCTGGGCAATTTCTGGACATCTCTGAATATTCTGCTTAGTCTCTTTCCACCCCCTGTTGTTTGGACATGGTATTGTGATAGGTGCCTTTAGACAGCTGCTTTCTAGGAATTGAATCTGTGCTATTAGTTTGATGTATGTCAATGGAAATTTAAAGCCAATGCATATATAGAGAATTTACATTGTGTCTCAATTTTAAGTGTGTTTATGTATTTATCAGTTGTTATCAGGACCAGGAAAAGACACTCGTTAATATGTTTTGTTTTTTCTATAATATTCATTCTGTGGGGGCAGACAATAATCTTGGTATATCCTTGGGGACCTAAATGGGTTTGTTTTAAATATTAAATTACTAGTTACTTATAGATTAATAATTAGTGAAGCTGTGAAAAATGGAAGTCATATTCTTCCCTGTCTCAGAGAGATAATTCAATTTAGAAATAAGGGGCTGGATTTATTGTAACTAACAGGGTTTTTTGTTTTGTTTGTTTTGGAATTCTATTCTGTTTTCCTTTTAATGGATCCATAATCCACCTCTTCTTCTCTAGTTATATTCTACTCTGAAAGAAGGCAACCCACCCTGGGAGGTGACAGAAGCGGTTCTCTTTATCATGGCTGCTATAGCAAAGAGTGTTGATCCGTGAGTGTCTAATAAGTCTTTTGCTGGGAACTCTATCAAAGGAAGGAAAATTACACCGTTTTTCTCATGTGTATTATGTTTGGAAACTCTTAGAACGTCTTCTATAATTGCTCTCTAATCTTCTGATTTCTAGAGTCTAGTCTAGAGTCGTATGCATTGCTGATATCTAAATTTTAACCACATTTCCCAGAGTTAAAATCATTTTGTTCTTGATGCTAAAATGCTGATTGATTTTTTTTCTAACCAAGGTTCCTTTGTGAAAGTTGGTATAATAAAAAATACTGTTCTCCTTTTTTTTGTCTTGGTCATTGTGAATTTCAGAGAGGCAAGGCATAGGTACCATTTTACCTAAAAGAGTAGCAAAATCTAAAATGCAATTATTTTCGTTATTGCTTAGCATAGAAATTCTATGTATGATTTTAACATGAATCCCTAAAAATAGATTACTTTGTGCTGTGAGTTTATAAGTTGGTGTTAATATCTGTCCGGTTTTCTTGTATTAAGATCAGATACCTCTTCAGTTGAGTTCTCTATCCAGGGTCTTGATTGGAGAGATGGTTAAGGCATGTATTTGTAAAAAGTATAGTGCTTCTTTCTTATTTGCCTCACAGGGCATAGTCAGCTAAATCTTATATTGTTTCTAATTCAGTAAATGTTCAAGGACACAATATAGGTTTGTTTTTCTCCATTAAGACATTCTGGTCATGAATTACATTCTATTCTATTTGCTCTTAAACCTAATTTGGTGTCTTTTGGAACCTTCAGTGACAGCCTGAAGATTATTAAAAATCACTAATATTTTAACTGACACGTGTTGGTGTGAAAAAAGGTAAGAGTATCAGTAATTACCTTAGTGAACCTGGGAAAAATAAAGCATAAATGAGATAAGATTTTATTTTGTTTTTTACTTATCCACATCTCAAGCCATCTGCATGAGTGTAATTTTTTAATATATATAAAGGACTTAATAGACTTAGTTTATCAGCAGGGAGTGCTCTTGCTCAAATTCATAATATTATTTACACTTTAAACATCTTTTATTTCTGGATTATGTTCTACTACTTTGGAGGCATCCTCACTCTGCTTAAATAACTTTAGCTAGCATTCTTGGGGAATGGGAAAAAAGAGATAAGAAAAAGGAAAAAATAAATTCATGGAGCTGTGGAAAGTACTTGGTTAACTTTAATTTTTCTTTACTTGTTCCTGCAGCTTGTATTCTTTTTGTTTGTTCATTTATGTGATATATCACGTTTATTGATTTGTGAATATTGTATCAGCCTTGCATCTCTGGAAAAAATCCCACTTGGTCATGGTGTATGATCTTTTTAAAATATTGCTGGATCTGTTTGCTAATATTTTGTTGAGAGTTTTAGCATTTATGTTCATCAGGAATATTGGCCTGTGATTCTCTTTCTTCAACTTGTATTCTTCTTGTTCCTTTAGTTAGTGAACTGGCTCACACATGCTTAACTGTTCTCAAAGTTTTTAGTATCCAGCTGTAAGAAATCTTTTGGAGAATAACAACTAATAAAAAGTGTTCTGCAAGAAATATTCATTCATTTACTTAGCCATTCAGCAATATTTGTTGAGTGCCCACTATGTGCCAGGCACTGTTCTAGGTGCTGCAGATATAGGAATAAATAAAAAAGATTGTTTAAATGAAGACATGCAACTATCGTAAATGCCTGCCTCTCCAGTGTGAAGAGCCTTATTTGGTAGCAGAATGTGTCTTTAGATACTGACATTCAAAAGATAAAGGAGCAGTATGCTTCTTCTGAAACAGTTATATCTTCTATTTCTTTCCCTCCTAAGGATTTAAAAACCTTTCATATCAGGTGTTAAGTTCTTTTATCCAAATGATTAATTATTTAGAAAGAAGCCCATTAGCAATGATTTGTATCATTGCAGCCTGTTTCTTGGCCAAAACCTGATCTCTGAAATCAGTAACTCTGAGTGCTTGCCTTCTGTACTCAGGGAGAACAATCCAACGCTTGTAGAGGTCCTAGAAGGAGTTGTCCGTCTCCCAGAAACTGTACATACAGCTGTGCGATACACCAGCATTGAATTGGTTGGAGAGATGAGCGAAGTGGTTGATCGAAATCCTCATTTCCTTGGTATGTGTGAACTCTCCCCTCAGCCACTGTTGTGTCTGATTTTTCTGATTTTCTTCCTTTCTCTTATGTTTGCTCTTGTTTTCTTAATTTCTCATATTGCTAGGTAGAATGTTTCTAGGCACTGAAAGTAAATATTTTATGAATTATTGTGTAGTTGACTTGCTTTATAAAAATTCACCTTTATAATCCGTTGTTTTGGGGACACTTATATTTTGTAAAAAATAGAACATGATAATTAATTCTTCTAGAGTGCTAAAGATCCATCTGCATGTTTTAAGGCCCTTTGTAACTAAAAGTGTCAGTTTTAGATAACTGTCATTGTTCTTTTTAATGTTGGCTATTTTTACACAGTGATTAACCTATGAGTATAATGGTAGCTCTCTGAGCTTTACATTCTTTCTTATAGTTTTAACTAAAGGCCCGGTGCATGATTCATGTACCAGTGGGATCCCTCAACCTGGCCTGCAGGGATTGCGCTGAAATTGGCTCTCTGGCATCCCCCGAGGGGGTCTCGGATTGCAAGAGGGACCCCACTGATGCACAAATCTGTGCACTGGACCTCTAGTATGCATATAAAATCTTTGGTTAATCTCTTCCCACCTTCTACCCTCCTCCACCCCGCAAGATTCATCAGTCTGTTCCATATTTCCATGCCTGTGGTTTCCACTCCTGCATTGAGTGTCTGCCCCCTTGTGGTCACAGCTACCAGTCCACCAGTTGGCGGATTGCTTAGGCTTTTATACACTGAGTGGCCAAATTATTATGATCTCTGATTGCATAATAATCTGGCCACTCAGTGTATATCCCATATAATAAAAGGTTAATATGCAAGTTATTCCCTTGACCAGGAGTTTGACCAGCAAGGCAGACGGCCAACTGCCCATGTTCCCTCCTCCTGGCCAGGCTGGCTGGACCCCACCCATGCATGAATTCATGCACCGGGCCTCTAATATATATATCTATATACATTGAGTGGCCATATTATTATGTGTTTAGAGATCATAATAATATGGCCACTCAGTGTATATATAGATACTTGGATGGTCATATCTACCAGTGGTTTTCAAACTGCTCTGTGAAGCACTAGCAACAAGCAGCATTTGATTGTCCATGAGGAAGGAGGTGAGAAGATGACCAAGACTCAGGGATCCCTGTCACTGTCAGTGAGATCAGCTCCATTTTTATGTTTTTTTATATTGGGGTTTAAACACTTTCATTTTTTAAAATGGTTCTTTTGCTTTAAAAAGAAAGAGAATATAAACATCTATTATGGTACACAAGGAGTTTTCCTTAAGATTCAAATATGTAATCTTAATTGTATGGCTTTTTTCCTTAGACCCTGTATTGGGCTATTTGATGAAAGGCCTGTGTGAAAAGCCTCTGGCTTCTGCTGCAGCCAAAGCCATTCATAACATTTGTTCTGTCTGCCGAGACCACATGGCTCAGCACTTTAATGGACTCCTGGAGATTGCCCGTTCCCTCGATTCCTTCATGTTGTCTCCAGAAGCTGCCGTGGGCTTGTTGAAAGGTATTTACTTATGATATTAACCAGGAGCAGTCTCCTCTACGCCACTTCTAGGAGTTATCTTAAATAGTCATATCCTGGTTTTTCAGTTTCAATTTACTTAGTGATGGAGTAGGTTGGCTTTTCCATTTGTATGTATGCGGAATGTTGATTTTGCATACATACATACATATGTGTACAAACAGCCAAGAAGGGTCCTAGTCCCTTAGTGTTCTTTAACCATTACTGATCAGCTTACACTGAGTGATTGCCTATTCAGAGGCAAACAGCCAGAGTGGTGATGAAGCACAGAGTAATAGAACCAGAGATGTTATGGCTAGGGAATAAAAGACTTAGAAGAGACTTTAAACATAGGGCTATTTTTAAATATTTGGAAGATTGTTATGAAAGCGAAAACATTTATTCTATGAGTGATCAACTGTTGACAGTTTATTGACTCTTAGAAAATGCTTTCTAACTAAACTTTCTGAAAACATGACTGAGGTAGTGAAATCCTTACAACTGGTGGTTGAGAAGGTATGAGAGTATATCAAATACAAAATTGGTAATAGGAACCATAAAGCATTTTTTAAGCCATTGTGAGTGGCAAACAGCCTGGGAAATATTGGATGACATTATGTGTGAGCTAGCTCTGTCCTTTCTCACCTCTATAACTAGGTTCCTTGGAGCCCGTATACCTGCGTTGTTTTAAAGACAGATTTTGTAGCATGGGTTTTTGTTGTTTCCCTTTATAGCTAGAGGTAATAAGATATTAAATCAGAGACAGATATTCTCTGTGGATATAACTGCTACTGTGGTTATTGATGCCATCTTGTCATTTTCTAGAGAGATTTAACCTTTATGCTGAAGTGACATCTGACCTATAATAGAATGTGGCATCCCAGTCTTCAGGTATTCTTGTCTAGACATAGAAAACTATTTTTAGTTACAATATGTTCTGTAGGAATGAATTAAAAGAAACAATTATATTTAAGTTAGATTTTCACTTAAAATATAATTTTAAATAAAAGTTTATACATCCATGGCTAATAGGCTGTCAGGAAGAATCATTCTGTTTTTTTATTCACATTTGAAGATTTATGGATTGATTACTGTTTTGTTGAATGAAATTTTAGAGGTAGTCAAGGAATTTGGGGCCTAAAAGAGATATCACCTAACACATCATCCTTTGAGTTTAGGTGGTGGTGCTTCCACAGTTAATGGGGATTGTGAAAAGAGAGAGGCCAACTCTCCACTTTAACCTAACTATCTCCCCCCCCCCCCCCCCCAAATCTCTTATTAGAGCTCCAAGTTAAAATTTCATTGGGGAAAAAGAAAGGAAAAGGGCTTTTGCAACTATTTTAAAACAACAAAAAAGACAGGCTTGCTGGTACTTTTCTGTTCAAAGCACTCATTTTATAGATAAATTTATGCCCAGCATTAATGCTTTAACTCCTTTCATACTGTCTGTTATGGTAGAAAAGGATTAAATCTCTAATTTCAGCCCATTCTTGTAAAAATATATTATGTTTATATTTCTGCAATTTCTCTGATGATAAAAGTTACCTATGGTACTTATCAAAAATAAAGGTTCTCTATAACCTACTAAGTCAGAGTCTCTGGGAAGTTTGAGAACTATTATATTGGGCTATATAAAAATAGCTTTGGATCCTGCCAGTGTTGCTCAGTGGTTGAGTGTTGACCCATGAACCAGGAGGTCAGAGTTTGATTCCTGGTCAGGGCACATGCCTGGGTTGTTGACTCGATCCCCATTAAGGGGCATGCAGGAGGCAACTGATCAATGATTTTTCTCTCATCATTGATGTTCCTCTCTCTCTCCCTCTTCCTCTCTCTGAAATCTATAAAAATACATTTTTTAAAAATAGCTTTGGTATTGGCTTTGTGGAAGAGATTTTAAATCTTTAGGGAATTGGAAGGAGAGAGAAATTTAAACATCTTTAAACCAATAAAGTGCTATTAAGAAAAACTGACCATCAATAATAAACTATTGCAATTTAAAAAACAGTGCTGATCTTTTTGAAAGAATGGAACCTGTCAGCCTTTTCTGTTAATCACATGCTGTAGATTAATAAATAACCTTAATTTAACTTTTCATTTTCTTCATCTTTGTCTTCTTTTGTCTCTCAGGGACAGCACTTGTTCTAGCCAGATTACCATTGGAGAAGATTACTGAATGTCTTAGTGAATTATGTTCTGTTCAGGTTATGGCATTGAAAAAGGTGAGTTTGGTTAAGTAAGAGGGTGTGAAACAAATTAAGATATTTACATGTTAGAAAGGAAAAGTCAAAATCATTTACTTACATGTATCTTTTATCTATGTAGTAAAGCCAAAAGAATGAACTGAAAAGTTTTTAAAATTAATAAGTCTATTGAAGTAGCTGCATGCACAGAAGTATTTAAAAATCACTAGATTTTTACTAATGTCAGTAATACCATTTAGAAGATGTAATGGGAAGCATACCATTCAAGTTAGCAATCAAAACCATAACCAACCAGGTTTCCTCGAATAATATGTAAAGATGGCAGTTCTCAAATTACATGTACTAGTATAGTGGAATAAAAGAGAACATACTGATAGGATTTTTAGGAGAACATGACAGAATGATTGTAAAGTTCACCTCTAATGATATAATGGTAGAAATTTTAGGAAAGAAGAATAAGGGGCAACTTGCCTTATCTCTTAAAATATAAAGCTAAAGTGGAATGTGAATATGTTATAGATTACATAATACATAATAATCTTATATATAAACTACCTTTTTATATATACTTCCTATAATTTCTCAATTATAATACAACTAAATGAAAAAATTTAAATTATGTTTTCTACTCCATAATGATTATATATTAAAATGTTAGTAATATATAGTCTTGGCCAGGATGCAGTGACATGGAAGAAAGTAATTTGACAATATGTATTAAAAGTTTGCACCATTTGAGTTACTTTACAGAAATCAACAGAGATTGAGACAGAGGTTGATGTGTAAGGGTCTATGTTGCTGTAGGTTTGTATATGTAATGACTGGGTGTTAATGTCTGTCTCTTCAGCTGTTGTCTCAGGAACCCAGCAATGGTATATCCTCAGATCCCACTGTGTTCTTAGATCGTCTTGCAGTAATATTTAGGTAAGAAGAAAGATTCTAGATATTTGTCTTGGTTTAAAAGCACAAATGAGACCCCTGTGTATTGAAGTAAAAGTCTGGTGTGTTTTTTCCTATAATCTTTTTTGTCAGGATACTTAATTAATATCATTGCCTGAAGTCTTGGGCAAAGGCAAATTCTAAGAACTTGTTCTTGGCAGACCTTTATCAAAAGACTTTTTTTTTAAATTGTAGGGATGGATATACTTTAGTGAACCAATCCTCTACTGATGGACATCAAGGTTGTTTCAACCTAATCTACAAATAACATCACACACATCATTGTACATGTGCAAGAGTGTCTACAAAGGATAAATTCATAAAAATCACAGTTAAAGAATATCTACCTTCATAATTTTGGTGAATTTTTTTGATAATGCCCCCAATAGAATTTGTATCTATCCTGCATTCCCACCCACTTTAAAAAACAAAAACAAAAAAAAAGCACAAAAAAGGCAGGCTTATTACTACTAGTAAGTATCTCCTACTATGTCAGGGATAATTTTAACATCAGAGAAATATGATATAAAAGGTAGAAAACACTATGTAAAATTAGGTTGCTACCCCCTCAGCTATAGTTTCATTATCCCTAAGGAATCAAAGACCCATGGAGGAAAAGAACTTCATTTCCTTCTGAGCTACTAAGGTAAGTGCACCCTAATAAGTTAGAAGCAAAATTCCTAAAATGTATGCTCAGCACCCAGGAGCTAGTGACATCAGCACACACAGAGCAGGGCAATGAGGACCGAGGCTTCCAACTTACAGTGACCTTGTCTGATGGCAGGCCCCATGGTGATGCACAGAGTGCTGAATTCATGGGTCTCAGGGTTGGTGGGGTCCCACTCAAGAGTCGACCTGAAAGGCTACTGTGGGCAATGGCCTGGGAGAAACTGGGAACCTCGGTGGATTTTTTCCACAGGATAGGGTTCCTGAGTCCCAGGCAGGGAAGACAAGGTCGCATGTCCCTTTGGGAGACCCAGAGTCTACCCTTCCCACCTGACCTTCCCTAGTCTGCTCACTCTGGGTCCATAGGTCATATGACATGATCCAGGGAGGGAAGGGCTGTCAAAAGACCCTTTAAAATGTAATTAATTCTTCTGGTCTCTAGATCAGTGATTTTTAAACTTTAATATGCTTCAGAGTCACTAGTAGGACTTATCAAAATATAGATTGCTGGTTCCATCCCTGATTGTCTGATTAATTGGATTTTTAGTATAACCTAAAAATTTACATACTATATAATAAAAGGGTAATACGCAAATCGACCGAATGGCAGAACGACCAGTCGCTATGGTGCCCATTGACCACCAGGGGGCAGATGCTCAACGCAGGAGCTGCCCCTTGGTGGTCAGTGTGCTCCCACAGGGAGAGCACCGCTCAGCCAGAAGCTGGGCTCACAGCTGACGAGTGCAGCAGTGGTTTGTGGCAGTGCTAAGGATGTTCAACTGCAACTTAGGCCCTTTCCCTAAGCTGGCAGTAAGACATCCCCCGAGGACCCCAGAACTGTGAAATGGGCACAGGCTGGGCTGAAGGACCCCACCCACACCCTCTAAGTGCACGAATGTTGTGTACCAGGCCTCTAGTATTTAATAAATTCTCAGGTGCTGCTGCTTACTATTCCAAGGACCACACATACTCTTAGACACATTGTGAAATGTATGGATACAAAACAGTAATAAAGGCTCTTCATTAACCTGGTGAAATTAATCCTTCTATGAAGTTAATAGGAGGCTAATGATTAAGAAAGTATTTGAGTGACAATGTTCAAAGAGTGATGCTTACTGAGTTACATAATTTATAATATGTGAGGCCTATAGGTATTACTGGAATTATAGAGTAATAATAAATAATTGCAAAAAAGCCTATGTGGAATAAGTTAAAATAGGCATTGTTTTAGTTTATTACTTTAAAAAAAATAAATCTTTATTGTTGAGTTTATTACAGATGTCCCTCTCCCTCCTCCCCAAAGCTCCCTCCACCTGATCCTTCCCTACCCCATGTCCTTAACTCCCGCCTCTGTTTTCATCCATAGGTGTAAGATTTTTGTCCAGTCTCTTTCTGCACCCCTAATTCCTCCTTTTCCCCAAGAATTGTTAGTCCATTCCCTTTCTATGCTCCTAATTATATTATATTCACCAGTTTTTCTGTTCATCGGATTTTTTATTCTCTTGATTTTTAGATTCAGTTGTTGATAGGTATGTATTTGTTATCACTTTGTTCATAATTTTTATCTTTACCTGTTTATTCTTCTTCCTCTTCTTAAAGAAAACCCTTCAGCATTTCATATAATCCTGGTTTGGTGGTGATGAACTCCTTTAGCTTTTTCTTATCTGTGAAGCTCTTTATCTGCCCTTCAATTCTGAATGATCGCTTTGTTGGGTAGAGTACTCTTGGTTGTAGGTTCTTGCTATTTATCACATTGAATATTTCCTGCCTCTCCCTTCTGGCCTGCATCGTTTCTGTTGAGAAATCAGCTGACGGTCGTATGGGTACTCCCTTGTAGGTAACTGTTTTTCTCTTGCTGCTTTCAAGATTCTCTCTTTGTCTTTTGCCCTTGGCATTTTAATTATGATGTGTCTTGGTGTGGTCCTCTTTGGATTCTTTTTGTTTGGTGTTCTGTGTGCTTCCTGGATTTGTAAGTCCATTTCTTTCACCAGGTAGGGAAAGTTTTCAGTCATTATTTCTTCAAATAGGTTTTCAATATCTTGCTCTCTCTCTTCTTCTGGCACTCCCATAATTCTAATGTTGGTATGCTTGAAGTTGTCCCAGAAGCTCCTTACACTATCTTCACATTTTTGGACTCTTCTTTTATTTTTGTTTTTCTGATAGGGTGTTTTTTGCTTCCTCATATTTCAGATCTTTGATTTGATTCTTGGGGTCCTCTAGTCTGCTGTTGGATTTCTGTATATTACTCTTTATTTCAGACATTGCATGCTTAATTTCTGACTGGTCATTTTCTATTTTTTTGGCATTCTCATTAAGATCTTTGAAAGTCTCACTAAGTTTCTCAAGTTTGTTGGCAGTTTGTAGAAGATTCTTGAGTAACCTTATAAATGTGGTTTTGAACTCTATGTCCAGTCGTTTGTTTTCCTCCATTTCTTTCATTTATGACATGTTTCTTGGTCTCCGCATTTTGGCTGCTTCCCGGTGTTGAGTGGCTTTGTGTGCTAATTGTCCTTAGGGCCCAGTAGCTCCGCCTCCCCAATCACCTGAGGTGGACACTCTTGGTGCACTCCTTTGTGGGCTGGGTTCACAGTCTTGCTGTAGTTAAGCCTTGATTACTATTGGTACACTGGGGGGAATTGACCTCCAGGCCAATTGATTGTGAAGATTAGCTGTGTCTATTAATGGAAGAACTGCTGTGCTAGAGACACTGGGTAGAACTTGCTTCAGTGGGGCTTTGGTGCTCACCGAGTCTGCCTCTTGAGTGTGTCACTTATGTAAGTGAGAAGTTGAAATCTGGTGTCTTCTCACACAGACCTCTAGGTACACTGGTTCCTGGCTCTCCAAGGAGGTGTAAGTCTGCTAGTGTCTGAGGCCACTCAGTAGGAGTTACAGCGAGCTCTGCTGATTTTTCCTCTTTGCTTGGAGTTCGGAAGTTTTGGAGTTGTCTGACCCTAATACAATTTGTCAGGTTAAGCTGCCAGAGGGCAGGCCATTCATATGCAAAGCCTCTGTGCACAGCTGGGTGGGTTTTGTAAATTGGGCGGGGCAGGTTCTCTGGGAGTCACTAGGCTAGGGAGTGGCAAAAAGTGATGGCTGCCAGTCAGCCCTCTCTGCTGCATTCTGGCATTCTGTTCAGTGTCCTGTGTCCCGTGCCCCCAGTGCAGTAAACAATGATTCCAGCTGAGACCGGTATAGCTCATTGGATAGAGTGTCGGCTTGCGGACTGAAAGGCCCCAGGTTCAATTCTGGTTAAGGGCATGTACCTTGGTTGCCGGCACATCTCCACTATGGGGCGTTCAGGAGGCGGCTGATTGATGTCTCTCATTGATGTTTCTGACTTTCTATCTCTCTCCCTTCCTCTCTATAAAAAAATCAATAAAATATATATTTTTTTTTAAAAAAAAACAACAACGATTCCATTGCGCAACTCTGCGAGAGAGCCACCCTCCCTTTCTGACCTAATGGATACAGTCCAGTTTCTCCCTGTATGAGTCTGGGTCCCCAGAATCTCACCAGAAATTGGAGTTCAGAGAGTCGGGAACTTATAACTCCTTCCCAATTGAAAAGCAACAGTGCACGCCAGCCCGATTCGTGCACTTCTCCCTACCTCTGCCTTTCTGAGCCTCTGCATGTCTCACCAGGTCTGGATGCACTTTTTTCTTTCCTTCTAGTTGTAGAACTTCCACTCTGCCAGCTTTCTGTGGTTCTGGGGGATAGTATTGTCTTTTAATTATAGTTTTGGTATGGTTGCTAGAGACAGCACGTACAAACGTATATCTTATGCTGCCATCTTAGTTCCCCCTAATTTATTACTTTTTGTCAATAGGTATCTTTATCTGAATTAGTGCAATGCTTTCCTTGTATAATGAGAGCCTATTAACAATAATCCTTATACTATCTAATAAAAGAGTAATATGCAAATTAATGATCACTCCGTTACACCCACAAGCCATGCCTACAAGCCAATCAGAAGTGAGTATGCAAATTAACCCAACCAAGATTTCTGCAGTCATGGAGGGAACAGGAGGGAGGCTTGGATTTTCCCAGCGATGGAGGAAGCCAAGCTTTCTGCATACCCTGGCCAGCCAAGACCTCCACTCCAGGCTACAAAGTTTTAATTATAGGAGATAAATAAATCCCAACAGAAATAATTGCCTCTATGGAACGAGCAGAAGGCTTGGTTCCACTTCAGGCTACAAAAATTTCAATTGTAGAAGATAAATCCCAGATACCAGGGCCTCCGCTTGGGTCGCCGGGGGGCGTGACCAGTTTGCAAACCACCACAGGCCCTTTAGCCAGGCCACCCCATGTCCCAAAGGAACCCCCACCCTGATCTGGGATAACCTTCAGGGCAAACCAGCTGGCCCCTACCCATGTGCCAGGCCTCCATCCTATCTAATAAAAGTAATATGCAAATTGACCATCACTCCATCATACGAGATGACTGCTCCCATGTGGTCAAAGACCTTGCCTCCATGTGGACACAAGATGGCCAGCAGGGGAGGGCAATAGGGGGGGGACCCAGGCCTTCAGGGGAGGGCAGTTAGGCATCAGGCTGGCAGGGGAGTGGTTAGGGGGTGATCAGGCTGGCAGGAAGAAGCGGATAGGGGCAATCATGAAGGCAGGCAGGCAAGCAGTCGGGAGCCAGCAGTCCTGGATTGTGAGTAGGATCTCAGATTATAGAGGGTACAGGCTGGGCTGAGGGACAACACCCCCCCCCATGCACAAATTTTGTGCACTGTGCCTCTAATCTATATATATATAAAAGCCTAAGCAACTGGTCACTATGATGCGTACTGACCACCAAAGGGACAGACATTCAATGCAGGAGCTACCCCCTGGTGGTCAATGTGCTCCCACAGCCAACCTTCCATAGCTGTCCAACCTCCCCTGGTCCCTTCAACTGTCTAATAGGTTCCAGCGAGCAGGCAGCAGCTGGAAAGCCGCAATTGGCCCTTATTGCTGGCCAGGCCTAAGGACCCCACCAATGTATGAATTGCATGCACCAGGCTTCTAGTTTCACCCTAAATGAAAGAAAATCTGTAATACATGGAAATGCTTGGATTTAAAAAAAAATATTTTTGAATAAATTGCTGTTGAACATTTTAAAATTAAAGAATTTTTTTTTGCCTTTAAAGAGATTGGTATTTAATCATTCAGTTTTTTCTTTTTTCTGCTTCACATTAGTGGAGTCTAGAACTAGACAAATAATTGGATTTGACATATTGTGGATGGGCCCGTGTGTTATGTGTATTCCTGGGTTCAGACTAGAATCATGAGAAACATCTTTGATAGACTAGAGTTCCTAAAACTTTTGACTTTTAATGCTGGGAATGGAACAGTGCTTGGTCTCTCATTGTGGATTCAGACAACGTGCATATGTTTTTTATTAATTTGGGAGAGGCTACATATTTAGATTTATAAAGGGGGAAAAAAAAAAGGATAATTTAGTGTCCCACACCCACAGCCCAGGTACCCAGAGTTAGATTGAGTTTACATGTTCAAGTAAATAAATGATAGTACAATTTAAGACTGTTTGCTTGTGTTTGTTTGAAGCAATAAGAGGAAATGGTTTTGAGTCCTAAAAATAAATTTGCTATCTGTTTTTTTTGTTTGTTTTTTGGTGAGATGATACTAAATACACTGACAGGGCTCTGGGCCCTCAGTGAAATTGTTCTTCTTTCACTAATTTGGGCCATTTGTCTTTCTGCAGACACACCAATCCCATTGTGGAAAATGGACAGACTCATCCGTGCCAAAAAGTCATACAAGAAGTAAGTGTTAATAAATGTCTGTGGTGCAAGACTTTCTTCCTTTTTCCTTACAATGCTGTGAGTACCTAAAGTGAGAAGTTACTTTCTTCTAGGTTCAAAGGAAGATTTAATTTGCTGATAAGGATTAAATACCAATGAAAAGAGGAATGGAACTATCAGATAAATAATGTAGATTTTAGATTTTTTAAAGAAAACAGGCTATGGGAAAATTCATTGAAAGGCCAAAGAGTGGGAGATTGTGTGAATCCTAGAGTTGCTAGGAGGCCTGATTAATACTAGCAACATTTTTTTTTTTTAACAAAGCCAATTAAGCCTTCATTGTTTTAGTTTTCCTTTTGATAACATACTTCCCTTATGCTTTTTTCACTGAGGGTAATGTGAAGTTCAAAAGGTATGTTTTGAAAAGTACTTTTCAGATCATACTACCCTAAATGCACCCAATCTCATCTGATCTTGGAAGCTAAGCAGGGTTGGGCCTGCATGGGAGAAGTGCTTGCTTTTCAGACTACATGATGGGGCACACCAAAGTTAAGTGTTCACCGGTATCAAATAATGCTATTTCCTTTATTCTAGTCCTTTTGTTCAAGGTCTTTCCACTTTTTGGAGCTGCCTTGAAGCATTTCTTCCTCTGTAACTCATACTAATTCTTTTCACCGTAAATTAGGAAGTTCAAAGTTTAGGAAAATGCATATCTTTGTCCTCTAGCAAAGTTAGACATGCTCCCCTTCCTGTTCTGAAGATTCATTGTGCTTGTCTTAGAAGCGGTTGTGTTTTTGTGATGAATAGTATGTTGAATCTCCACACATATACACTAGTCAGGATCAGGCCATGTATGTTTCTTATAATGAAAGCTTTTTCCAAAATATTTGAAAGCCAAATATAATGTTACCAATTTGAAAGCATTTTTTTTCAGCTCTTTCTTTCTTGTGCTTTTTCACTTTTGACTCAGATATGGCCAGTTTTATCTGAGACTTTAAATAAACATCGGGCTGATAATCGGATTGTAGAACGTTGTTGCAGATGCCTTCGCTTTGCTGTTCGCTGTGTAGGCAAAGGATCTGCAGCCCTGCTGCAGCCACTAGTCACACAGGTAAGTTCTCTATAAGAAGGAAAATGTAACCTGTACAGAATGTGAAATAGGAGCCTTCGTAACAAAAACTCTGGTGATGAAACACTATTGTATTAATTAAATATGATAAAAAATAATTTGAAAGAGGTTAAGTAGTGCCTATAGTAGATACGTTGTCTATAATCTAATCTGTATAGTGAAATCTAATTAGCAATATATTCCAGTGTGAAATTAGGAAAAGAGAATGACTTTAATATTCATCTCTTGTATACCAGAACTACATATTTTATATTAATTTTCTTTTTTTTAAATTGGTAGGTCAAACTTTGCTATTTCTTAGCCCAAAGGGATTTTTAACTATATTGAACATAGTTCACATAAGTTTCTTATTTGTCAAGGTATAAATTTGACTCTTTTAATGACCAAGATTGATATGTTATTAATATGGTATGACTCACTACATGAAGTTCTCTAAGATTATACCTAGAACTCCTTTCTATGAGACATCTGTAACTAGTCACTTAGTTCACTAAGTAATTTGTGTTGATGTTAACCATATAGCAGGGCCAGAACAAGATTGAGGCAAGTGAGTGCTATGTGCACAAAATTGAGGGAGGCAAGGCCAGTGTCAATCCTGCATTTTTAGGACTCTTAAGCAAGTGCCCTCTTAAATTTTGCACTTGTGCTATAAGGAAAATTGCTAGACCACCCCCACCCAACCTAAAGTGACTCTTCTCCACCTGGACAGGGTACAGACAGATTTTAAGGCAACACACACTCTCAGCAACTTCTCCTGACAGCGAGTGCCACCTTAAATTCTGCACCTTGGTACTTCACTCTTAACGAAGCACCCTCAGCTAAGTGTCATGCTGGTGCAATGATCTCCCCTCCTTAAATTGTAGATCAGATTAAAGTTTATACAGATATATATTTTAATAGAATTTTAATTATTAGTGATTTTCTATACTCGTAAGTACAGCAGTATATGTTTGCATTTAGGCTGTAGCCACCTCTGATTAAGGGTTTCTAAGTCCATTATAACTTGATTTTAAAGTCCCTTTGCTGTTGGAGGATATCTCATGACTTTGATGTTGTTTTTTTATTCTTGTTAATTAAATATGCGATCAACCCAATAGAGTAGAGCATGACCTTACATAGGAGGTGCATTCTAAAGTCAGTACATGTGACAAAAATGAAAATTATTCTTAAAAGTCCCATAAACAGGAGGTAAATAAACTAGAGCTGATGGTCCTATAGTTTATAAATAAAGTTTTACTGAGTGATTGCCATGTTTATTCATTTAAGTATTATTTATTGGCCATTTTTGTGCTACAGTGGCCATTTTTCTGCTACAGATAGTCAGAAGATTGTATGACTGGCAAAGCCTAATTTATTTACTATCTGGCCCTTTAAAACAATTTGTCAACTCCTAACTTAAATTATTATTCATTAAGTAGAGCATATATTTTTTGAGGATACAGCACTGAATATGGCATATACTATTAAGAGTCAGTTACTCTATCCTTCAGCCCTCATTACTTTTATAGAATTGAATTTATATAAGTTCAGTGCATGGGTGTTATGATGGCATTTCAAATAGATGAATATATAGATAGATGCCTCTTGATTTTTGGAGGATAGTAGGGTAAAAATTCCTAAACAAATCATTTAATTTAAATGTGTGTATTATGTTGAGTTTCTCTTCTTTTGTGACAGATACCTTAATTGGAAACACTGTTTTTTACTTAGAAGATGAAATAAAGGAGTTTAAGAGCAACTCTAAATTTAAATAATGCTTTCACAGCCTTCAAGATGAAGGCGTCCTATATAATAATCCTACATAATAAAAGACTAATATGCAAATCAATGGAACTGCAGAATGACCAGTCACTATGATGTGCACTGATCATCAGGGGGCAGATGCCTCCTGGTGGTCAGCGTATTCCCACAGGGCTAGTGCCACTCAGCCAGAAGCCGGATTCACGGCTGGAGCCTCTCCCACCTCTACAACAGTGCTAAGCTGTCAGTCGCACATCCTCTGAGGGCTCTCAGACTGCAAGAGGGTGCAGTCCAGGCTGGGGGGACCTCCCTCCCCCACCTCACCCCCCAAGTTTACGAATTTTGTGCACCAGGCCTCTTGTTTGGTATATTTGTCCCTGCTATGGCTCTATTAATTTTTAAAAAAATTTTAATGCAAATAGGAACAACTATTAGATGTTAGAAAATTTGAGTATGTTATGCTATGGTTTTACCAACATTAAACAAGCCTTGGATAAAATAGTTCTTTAATGTCTTTCAGCTTGAAGTATTATACAACATGCTTTCCTATGTTGTCTGAAAGAGAAGAGATGAGTCTCTCTGTAAATGTCTTCTTCCAAATAGCTTTCTAAGTTGATACTTATTGAGGGGTATCAATACTAATTAGTTAATTGGTTTTTCCCTTGGCAGATGGTGAATGTGTACCATGTACATCAGCATTCCTGTTTCCTGTACCTTGGCAGTATCCTTGTGGATGAGTATGGCATGGAAGAGGGCTGTCGGCAGGGATTACTAGACATGCTACAGGTATGTTTTCTTTGGGGAGTATAGATGTGTTGGTTCTTTGATGGTCTAAAGGCCTAGCAGTATGTTCTTTACCATGTCTTTAATTCTGTTGCTTCTTTATGTTTTCATCCCAGGCATGTTGATTTCCTAATAACAGGGAGATAGAAACTTTCTAGTTCTCTGGACAGGCCTGCTTGGGAG
Organism: Lasiurus borealis; assembly: GCA_004026805.1. Lineage (NCBI taxonomy): Eukaryota > Metazoa > Chordata > Mammalia > Chiroptera > Vespertilionidae > Lasiurus > Lasiurus borealis. The sequence goes on from PVJN01008271.1 coordinate 37,420, forward strand.
AAAGATTGACTACACAAATGTAATGATCATTACTGCCTAATTATGCACTCCAGAGATAGGGTTTTTTTGGGTAGTGGGGAGGTGGGCAACTGGATTTAAATTCTTGCCTGGAACAGCCGGTGAACAAGTTTACACAGCACGGACGGTCTTAGGGTACTAACAGCAGACGTTGGGAAAAGTTTCTGATACACTGTCCCCCCATTCCTCCCCTCTAGAAATGGGGGTGGAGGATGGGTGGGAATGTATTAGGGAGTTAAATTATGATAGTCCTTTAAAACTTCATCTATTACTATTAAAACTTCATCTACTCCTTTAGCAAACTGACCATATTTAGCACATATAAGTACAGTCTTTAATCTCAGAAACTTCTAAAGTTTTGAAATAACATCTATCCACCTTCATCAACTAAAATCTGTGCCATCAATCCTTTCTGAAATGTGGCTTTCATTTGTGAAAATTATGTCAACTGAGAGAGATTTTCATCTTTTTCCATCTTCCTTTTCTTGATCTTATTTTTGTCAGTCCACCCCCCCCTTTTTTTTTTGTCTGTGCTTTTCCCCGCTTTGTTCCTTTTGTGTATATTGTGATATTTAGCAAGTCTGAATGCTGTGGCATTTATATACAAGAAATTGCTTTAAAATCACTTCTGTTTTAGGCACTGTGCATCCCCACCTTTCAGCTCCTAGAACAGCAAAATGGGCTCCAGAATCACCCTGACACTGTGGATGACCTGTTCAGGCTAGCCACCAGGTCAGTTCTTCCAAACAGAAACCCTTTCTTTTATTGTTCATTCCCATCACTGCTTAGACTAACACTTGACTGTTTCCTTCTCTGTGAAATAACTTAAGTGAAGTAGGTAGATTAATCATTCATAACCCAAAGTTAAATTTAGAGCCAGATTATCCCCATAAGTGAAGAAAAGGAATTGGATGGGGGCAGAGGAAAGTGGCTGAGTTCCTATCATGAAGGAAGAAACACACGAAGGACAGTAAAATTGAGCTTGGTAAAAATGTTTGACTAGATAATCTCTAAAATTTTGGTTTTAACTTTGTTTGTTGCTACAATATCAGCCTTCACCTCATATTTTTCCTTGAGTAGATATATTCCAGGGGGAAAAAATACTTAGAATTTTAAGGTGCTTAGAAGTTATCTGGTGTTACACTTTCCAGCTCTGCCCCTAATCTGCCACCTCACCTAGTGCTTAAATTCCTTGAACCAGTAACACTAACGTTATTGTCAAATCTTTGAGTTCCTTCTTAGTCCTCACTAAGGAATTTTATTTATTTTTTTAAAGATATTTTATTGATTTTTTACAGAGAGGAAGGGAAAGGGATAGAGAATTTGAAACATCAATGAGAGACGAAACTGGTTTGGCTCAGTGGATAGAGCGTTGGCCTGCAGACTGAAAAGTCCCAGGTTTGATTTTGGTCAAGGGCATGTATCGTTTTTTGTTTTGTTTTTAATATATTTTATTGATTTTTCACAGAGAGGAAGGGAGAGGGATAGAGAGCCAGAAGCATTGGTAAGCTGCCTTCTGCACACCCCCTACTGGGGAGGTGTCTGCAACCAAAGTACATGCCCTTGACCGGAATCGAACCCGGGACCCTTCAGTCCGAAGGCTGAGGCCAAACCAGTCAGGGCAAGGGCATGTATCTTGATTGCGGTCACATCCCCAGTAGGGGGCGTTCAAGAGGCAGCTGATTGATGTCTCATCGATGTTTCTAACTCTCTATCCCTCTCCCTTCCTCTCTGTAAAAAATAAATAAATAAAACGTATTAAAAAAACAACAACAACAAAGAAAGAAAGAAACATCGATGAGAGAGAAACATTGATCAGCTGCCTCTTGCACACTCCCTCCTGGGTATGTGCCCTCAACCTAGGTACATGCCCTTGACTGGAACCAAACCTGGGACCCTTGAGTCCACAGGCCGACACTCTATTCACTGAGCCAAACCTGTTAGGGCCCTCACTAAGGAATTTTAATCAAACCAAAAATTATTAAATGTAGATGTTAGTTTTTGGACAGATTAGAAAACATGTGGGTCTTCCCACTCCCCCCCTACCCCCGTCCCAGTTTATATGGGTGGGTTGTCAGCCTCTGTTTTCCCAGTACATATTCCTTGAAAAACTATTTCCTAGAGATATTCTCTGTACAAATGATTACTTGGTGAAAAATACTGTTTTTCTTGGAGATTCTCCATTACATTAAAGGATCTGAGAAACCTTATGGAAAACTGAATGGAAAATAATAGCGTTTCCATATACTTCCTGCTTCCTCCACCCCCACCATCTCCCTCACTATCAGCTGCATCTCTCACCAGAGTAGTTTGTTAGAATTGATTAACCTGCATTGACACATTATCACCTACAGTCTATAAAACTGTAGGTTTTATTCTTGGTGTTTTATCTTCTGTGGGTTTGGACAAATGTATAATGACATGTATCCATCATTATAGTATTATAGAGAATAGTTTTACTATCTTAAAAATCCCCTATGCTCCACCTATTTGTCCCTTCCTCCTCTTCAAACCCTAGCAACCACTGATCTTTTTACTTTTTCCATTGTTCTGTCTTCTACCTTGACTGCTTTTATAGCCTTTTCCTGTCATTTATACCAGCATGTCTTTTCTCACCAGGTTTATTCAGCGTAGCCCTGTTACCTTGCTGAGGAGCCAGGTGGTCATCCCTATCTTACAGTGGGCCATTGCCTCTACTACCCTGGACCACCGGGATGCCAACTGTAGTGTCATGAGGTTTCTACGAGACCTCATCCACACAGGGGTAGCCAATGATGTAAGTATAAACATTATAACTTTTCTACTTAGCAGCTCATTATCTTCTCATATTGCTTCCTCATTTCCTTAGGGGTATCTGTTTTACAATGCTGCCCCCCTTTTTTTTTTTTTAGTCTGGGAAGCTCTTTATTTCACTATCTATTTTGAATGATAGCCTTGCTGGATATAGTAACCTGGTTTTAGGTCCTTTATTTCCATTATCTTGAGTACTTTATGCATTTCCTTCTGGCCTGTAGAGTTTCTGATGAGAAATCTAGTGTCAGCCTTATGGGAGTTGCTTTGTAGGTAACAGTTTGCTTTTCTCTTGCTGCCTTTAAGGTTCTCTGTTTTTAATTTTTGGCATTTTAATTATGATGTGTCTGGGCTTGGACCTGTTTGGGTTCTTCTTGCTTGAGATTGAGAATCTCTGTGCCCCCTGAATTTGTGTGACTTTTCCATTCACCTGGTTAGGGAACTTTTGTACCATTGTTTTTTCAAACACATTCTCCATTCTTGCTCACTTTCTTCCCCTTCTGGCAAATATTGTTCTATTTCTTATTGTTTCACAGTGCCCTTAAACTGTCCTCTTGTTTTTTCATTGGTTTTTCTTTTCGGTCCTCTGATTGAGTGATTTTTTTTCTATCCTGTCTTCTAATTCACTGATCCAATCCTTGGCTTCCCCTAATCTGCTTTGTATTCCTTCCAGTGTGTTCTTTATTAGTGCTTTGTCTTTCTTCATAGTTATTGTATCTTTTCTCATGCTGTTGAGCATCTTTGCTACTATTATTCTGAACTCTGTATCTCAGAAATTTCTTATCTCCATTTCATTTAGTTCTTCCTGAGAATTATTTTGTACTTTCATTGGAGCTTATTATTTTGGCTGCCTGATGGGTTTGTGTCTGTAGATCTACTACAGCTCCCAATCTCTAGGGTAGGACAGTGTCAGACACTGTTTGTGACTGGCCCTGAGTACCCGGTTTGGAGCTATCAGCAATCCACAGTTTGTGGGTCCCCCTGCTGGGGCTGGGTACCTTTGGAAAGGAGCAAGATATGCACCAGGTTCTGCTTTTCCTAACCCCAGGCCTGGGATTAGATTAGACAAAGTCTCAAAGCCTTCAGAGACCTGTCTCTGCCTGCATTCCCATTGACACTCAGACTTGATTAGCCTCAGGCTATCGACCACAGTATGGGGAGAGAGGTCTTCCAACAGAGTGGGGCAACTGCCTTTCCCCCAGGCAAAAACCATTGGATAGCAAAAGTCCACAGGAGAAAGATTTCCTCCTCAGCGTGAGGGAATGACTGCTCCCTGATCTCCAACTCCAAAGCCTCCAATCCTGGCTTCTGCTCACACAACTTCATTCTACTCTGCCCAAGGTGAATGGTTGTACACTAAAGTTTGTGTGTTGGCCCTTTAAGAGGGTTCCTGCAGTTATCTCACTGTAAGAAACCTGCTACTTTTCACATACAGTTGTTATGTGGGTACCTTTATCAGTTCTGTTGTTCTGGGCTGGAAAGCCCAGCTTGGTTTAGACCTCAGAGTTCTCAGTGGGAACAACTGAGATATTTCTCAGAACTTCAGTTGCTGTCTGTAGGATCCCAGCCCACCCTTTTGGTCCGCCCCAATTCTTACCAGTCTCTTTTCGGTCTCTACTTTCCATCATTGGTTATCAAGGATCTCTCCAGCAGCTAGTGTTTAGTTGATTTTTCAGGGTGAGTTTTCTGTATTTTAGTTGGATTTCCAGTTTGGTCCTAGGAGTGTCAGTGTAGCTTCTACTTACTCCCCCGCCATTTTGGAATCATCTCAGTTGATTTTCAAAAAGGAAATAAGAATACTTTATTTTTCACAGGAAAAAAAAATTAAGAAAATTGCTACCCTTAATCTTTAATCAATGTGTCTCTTCTGCCCTCTTTTCATGAAAAAATCTAAGGGTTAATCTTAGCTGAAATCCATGTCCATTTCTTTGATACTAAACTCAATTGAGGTTTTCTTCATGACGAAACATTTGATGAGCTTTGTGAATCCTCCTGCTATATAATATATATACTTTCTTTCCTGGGAAAGAGAAATTGCTAGACCAGCAATTTTTTACCTTTGTCATTTCATGGCACATATAAACTAATTACTAAAGTGCTGCAGCACACCAAAAAATATATTAATTTTTTTTTTCCAGTCTGACAAATTTAAAAAAGGTATGAATTTAGTTGATTCACACTGGATGGCTAGTCTGTTGGCTGTTTTCTTTCTTTCTTTTATATATATATATTGATTTTTTACAGAGAGGGAAGAGAGTTAGAAACATCAATCAGCTGCCTCCTGCACTCCCCCCACTGGGAATGTGCCCGCAACCAAGGTACATGCCCTTGACCGGAATCGAACCTGGGACCTTTCAGTCTGCAGGCTGACGCTCTATTCACTGAGCCAAACCAGTTTCGGACCTTCCTTTCTTTCTTTCTTTCTTTCTTTCTTTCTTTCTTTCTTTCTTTCAAACCAGTTTCGGACCTTCCTTCCTTTCTTTCTTTCTTTCTTTCTTTCTTTCTTTCTTTCTTTCTTTCTTCCTTTCTTCCTTCCTTTCTTTTTTTCTTTTTTTTTTTTTTTTACAAAAAGAAGCCTGGGCCCTGACTGAATAGTCAGAATTTGCATATTTTAAAAATTCTTGCAGCACGCCCTTTGATAATGCTGTGCTAGATTAAAGAGGAAAGAGTTCTTGGTCTTTGGAAAGTTGAAATTAGAACTTAACCATTGCTCCTGTTTTCTTTACAGCATGAAGAGGACTTTGAATTACGGAAAGAATTGATTGGACAGGTGATGAACCAGCTGGGACAGCAGCTTGTAAGCCAGCTGCTCCACACATGCTGCTTTTGTCTCCCTCCCTACACCTTACCAGATGTGGCCGAAGTGCTCTGGGAGATCATGCAGGTTGATAGACCGGTAAGATTATTTTCATGAGGTGCCCATTTATCCCAGGCCTAAACTTTGGTTCCTTGTGGCCAACTATATATTTGAAAGCAACGCTGTTGAACGTTCATGGAACCTAATTTAGGCATATTGCCAAGTTTAATTGTTAGACAAAGGAAGTCACATGAGGCCATTGATTCATCACTGGGTTATTGAAAGCATATTTTTGTCACTGTTGTATGGCTTATAAATTACCGTAAGTTAATACTAAGTATTGAATTCAGCTCTGTGGCCATCAATGAGAAATGTGTTCATTTATGGGAAATGCCATGTATCACTTGTATAATGCTACAGATTATTTAGGAAGCGTTAATTAACTTCCATCTCCTTAGATAGCATGCATGGTTACTTGGTAATAAAACTTTGTCAGAGCATTTGAAGGAAGATAGATATATTATAAAACTAGTCCACAATATATACTTGATTTGTTTCCTTATTGGATTTATTTGCTTCCTGTTTTATTTCTTCAACCAAGTTTTTTACCACTTGAGCATGGAAATTTTATTTTAGGCTATCCAGTAATGCCCAAGAAATTTCAGTACTAGGCCACATAGTCATAAATCAGATTATGTGTGCTGCATGAAAGTTCCAAACATAGTGATAAAGTATATCATAGCCTGTAATTTATTTTTTAAATAGGATTTATAATTTTTGATATTTAATATAAAAGCAGTTGGACCACAAAACTGGTTTGGCTTAGTGGATAAAGTTGTCAGTCTGCGGACTGAAAGGTTCAATTCTGGTCGGGGGCACATGCCTTGGTTGCAGGCACATCCCTAGTGAAAGGTGGGCAGGAGGCAGTTGATGGATATTTCTCTCATCGATGTTTCTGGCTCTCTATCCCTCTCCCTTCCTCTCTGTAAAAAAAAAACACAAAAAACAATATAAATAAATAAATAAATAAATAAATAAATAAATAAATAAATAAATAAATAAATAAAAGCAGTTGGACCTACTTAAAGTGAGCTATCTACCTGAAGAGAAAGGTCCAGATACTTACAACTTTGAAGTACATAGTACATGTATATCTTAATATTGTTTTTTGCATTATGTTACCAATGGCAATTCTTAGCCTCAATTTCAGCAGTTTCACAAATGAAAATGCACTTTTACTATTAGACTTTAATATCGATTGAGCCAGAAGTTCTGCCTGGTCTGGTGTGTTTATCTCCAAAATTCAGGGATTAGTATATATTAATGGGCATGTGTTTTTCTTGATCTTAGGTTCAAACAAAACATTCACATGGAGAGCAGATGCTTCATAGATTTGCAACATTTTCTTTAGGTTTATACTTCAGAAACAGCCACATTAACTGTAATTCTTATATATCAAACTCTGAGGCTCCTGCATGACGCTTTTTTTTTTTCCCAAGTGTTTTAGGAATGCATAGTACCAACAGTTCCCATTGCTGGGTGTTCAATACATATGCTCTGTTTCAGTCTAATACAGTAGTATTTTTGTGTTTTCCTGAAGTACTCTGTGATCCTAAGGACCAACAACTTTAATTCCAGTTTTTGTAAAGGAACTGTTACATAAATTTGGGTTATCTATACCTTATAAGTAAACTAATTGAAGTTGTAACTAAGTATTTAAGTCCAAAGAACATTTACATTCTTAAGGACTTTCTTAATCATACCATTTTTAAAATTCAATACTTTTTCAATAGACTATGACATGCAAACTTTGTCTCTTGACTTGAGTGAACTTCTAAAGCCCTTTCTTTCTTGGATACCCGCCTGTGACAAATTTATTCAGTATTTTCTTTTTTTGAAATATATTTTTTATTTGAGAGAAAAACAGAGAGGAAGAGAGAGAAACATCAATGATGAGAGAGAATCATTGATCTGCTGCCTCCTGCGCACCCCACATTGGGGATCAAACCCACAACTTCAGTATGTGCCCTAACTGGGAATCGAATCAGGACCTCCTGGTTCATAAATCAATGCTCAACCCACTGAGCCATGCCAGTTGGGCTTATTCAGTATTTTCAATCTAATTTCTCAGATTGCTTTACTGGAAGATGACAAGTCTCATTATATGCTAGCTAATTGGTCTTTGCTTTTTAGTTTAGTTTCTTACTGTTTTTTTTGTTGTTGTTGTTGTTAATTCTTGAGTGGGTTTTTTTTTTTCTTTTTTTTTTTATACCAAAACTTTGTTAAGGATTTCCTGAATTTCTTATCCCTGCTTTTTATGTGTGTGTTTTTCAAATATACTTTTTATTGATTTCAGAGAGGAAGGGAGAGGGAAAAAGAGATAAAGACATCTTTATATATAAAAGCCTAAACAACCATTACACCCTGTCAACTGAACAACCAGTTGGTATGATGACAAACTGACCACCAGGGGGCAGACGCTCAATGCAGGAGCTGCCCCCTGGGGGTCAGTGCACTCGCACAGCCAACCTCCCATGGCCAGCCAACCTCCATTGGTCCCTCCTCCAGCCAGCTGGCCCTAATTGGCCCTGATCACCAGCCAACCTCCTGCAGTCCCAATTGCCCACCAGGCCAATGGACCTCACCTGTGCATGAATTCATGCACCAGGGCTCCAATCAGTGATACGAGAGAATCACAGATCTCCTGCCTCCTGCATGCCCCCTACTGGGAATCAAGCCCACAACCCAGACATATGTCCTTGATTGCAATCGAACCTGGGACCCTTCAGTCTTCAGGCTAACACTCTATCCACTGAGCCAAACCAGTTAGGGTTTCTGTTAGTTTTTTGTTTTTTGTGTTGTTGTGAGTTTTTTTTTGAGTTGAGTGTTGCCTTCCCTGAGGGCAACATTTGAAAAATTATACAGTATTTTTTTGGAGTAAGGAAAGGTTTATTGATGGGGAAGGTGCCAACCAAGAAGATGGGGAAGTTTTAGGGGTGTCTCAAATCTATCTTAAAAATGTACAGAATTCAGACTTCTTTTATGTCAAGTGAAGGATAAATGGGAGAGGAATTAAGTGATTAACAATCACATACTTCTGGACACCAGCAGGGGTCCAGAGACCAACAAGAGTTCGAGGAAGATTATTAAACTTTTTGTTTTAGGTCTTGATTCTGATTGGTGTGAGTATAGTTACAAGCTTTGTGCAAGTAGTTTTGATTTTCTGTACATGAGGGTTTACTGCACTTGTTTCCCATATAATCGAGTTCAATGGTACTGATTGTAAGAGGCCTCATCACATCCTCATTGATGATGATACTGTTGGCAACAATGAAAATGACACCAGGTGTTAAAAACTGGTGGAGTCAGACCAGACCTCAGTTCAGCAACTTTGGTTCTTGGGTTCTGGCTAAGAAAAAATTCAGAGCCAAGATTCAAACTATAAGTACTTTTTAAGCATTTGTAGTGTAATATTTGCTTTTCTCTGGTCTGTTATCATAAATTAGCATAATGGGAAAACATATAATGTTAAAAAAATTAGCTGGAAACTATAACCGAAGTATACATTTTACTTAAGAAAAACATGAAGAAAAATTAAAACTGACTCAAGAAAAATTCGACTGAAAATAAGAATCCAGAGGAATTCTCTAGAATTTTGATTTTTAGTTTGAAGAGGGAGGAAGCAAGAGGGCTGAGGATAAGCAGTTTTTATGCATATGAAAGGTATAAATATACCTTGTTTAAGTATAATAAATTCTTCTAAATAGCAACTAGAGTGAACAGCAAAAGAACTTTCTAACCCAAAGAAGGGCGGGGTGGGGTATCACAAAAGACTTTATTGACATGATTCTGAGAGAGATGACCTTAAAATCCTGACATTTCTGAATTTATATTACATTTATACTTTGACATGTTTACTTACTATAAGTTTAATGTTTACTTACTACATGTTTACTCAATAAGTTTAATGACAGGAAGAGAACAATAGCCTCATCCAGAAAAGACTTCCCTCTCAAGGAAGAAGGGTCTTTCTTAAATGATGTCTGCTACCCCTTTGAAGGGAAATCTAGGCATGTCTTTGTATCTGATTCCAACCCCCAGAGGGTTGGCTGACCTAAAAATAGTGCTTTTGTTAATTATTTTCCTTGCTTCCAGGTCCCAAGGCACTAATACTACTAAAGAAAACATGCAGGTTTTTGTTATTACCAATAAAATCCCGGTTGAGTAAGCCCTGCCTCCTTTAAAAACTCTTATTCTTCTTCTTGGTACAGACTTTTTGTCGATGGTTAGAGAATTCCTTGAAAGGTTTGCCAAAGGAAACAACTGTGGGAGCTGTCACAGTGACACACAAACAACTAACAGATTTCCACAAACAAGTCACTAGGTGAGTGATGCTGGGTGTGTGTGTTTTTAAAGGAGTATGAACTGCAGCTGGGGTGGGTAGAAAAATATATCTTGGTGTCTTGTACCATTTTAGTTCAGATCTGCCCAGGAGAATGTTTCTTATGTGTCTTTGTATTTTTAGTGTCCATGTAGTCTTGAATTGCACATTGGCATGGGAAGCCAGTCTTGGGGAAAATATCACCATGTAGTTTATGTGTGCATCAGTTTTATTGTAGATATATTAACTGTTATAAGAACTTAATAAGTAAGTGGAAGCATTATATCTTTCAAAAGAAAAATGAACTGAGCAGCACTCTACCCTGCAGGAGTCTGTTTTTTTCTTTTTAAGTTCTCAAGTCTCATTTGTATTCAGGGATCAAGAATGCAGGTGGCCGAGACTGGTTTGGCTTAATGGATAGAGCGTCGGTCTGCGGACTGAAAGGTCCCAGGTTCGATTCTGGTTAAGGGCATGTACCTTGGTTGTGGGCACATCCCCAGTAGGGGGCGTGCAAGGGGCAGCTAATCGATGTCTCTCTCATCGATGTTTCTAACTGTATTTCTCTCCCTTCATCTGTAAAAAAATCAATAATAATATTTTTTTAAAAAAAAGAATGCAGGTGTCTGAATAGGTAAAGCATTAATTGTAAAACATAGGGTGATGTAGATTGCAATAAATTAGAAAAATTTCACCATATCTAAAACAAAAATCTCTCTGGGATGCATTAGGCCCATGAACCACTTGCTTACAGCTCACTTAAAATGTTAGGTATACATGAGTGGTTTTTTTTTACTATGAACATAATAAACACTAGAAGCCCAGTGCATGAAATTCGTGCATGAAGGGGGAGGGGGAGTGTCCCTTAGCCCAGCCTGCACCCTCTCCAATCTGGGACCTCTTGAGGGATGTCCAACTGTGATCAGGCCTAAACGAGCAGTTGGACATCCCTCTCACAATCCAGGACTGCTGGCTCCCAACCGCTCACCTGCCTTGCTTGCCTGATTGCCCCTAACCACTTCTGCCTACCACCCTGATTACCCCCTAACCACTCCCCTGCTAGCCTGATCGACGCCTAACTGCTCCCCTGCAGGCCTGGGTCTCCTCCCCAACTGCCCTCCCTTTTAGGCCTAGTCCCTCCTAACTGGCCTCTTGTGTCCACATGGGGTGGCCATCTTGTGTGTTTGAGTCATGGTCAATTTGTATATTACTGCTTTATTAGATAGGATTTTATATAGCTACATAGTCTTTCTAATCACTGTTTTACATCTATACAAGATATTGCTTGATTTCCTTACAGTACCTCTCTTAATAGATATTTGATCTTGTTTTTGTTATTTTCAGTGTTATAGATAATTTAGTAAGTCTAGCCTTTTCTTCTTTTGACCATTTTCATTAAAATCACTGAATCAAAGATTATGAGACTTTCATGGTCCTTGATAATATTAATGATAGCAACTTAAATTGGATGTTATAACTATGTGTTACCTTGTGCGGATATTCCTTTTTGTATCTAGAGTCTAGAATTTTGACTAAATTTTAGGCAGTGGCTTATATTCATTCAGTTGTGGAACAATTTCTAGATCCAAGAATGAGTGTTGATAATAGTGAAAGAAACTTGAAATATTCCAATTGCCCATCAATAGACAAGAATATGAAAAATAAGATATAAAGGGGGGAATAACAATATCATATAAACTCGCACTTAAATTTTTTTACTTTTAATTGTGATAAAATACAGAGTTGATCATCTTAACCATTTTGAGTGTACTGTTAGTAGTGTAAGTCTATTCACATTATTGTGACTCTAGAACTTTTTCATTTTGCACAACTGAAGCTAGGCCCATTCCTTAGTCACCCTGCCCCTGGCAACCATCATTCTACTTTCTGTGTGTGTGGCGGGGGGAGGGCGGTCTGTGTGGGGGTCTGTGTATGTATACACCACATTTTATTTTTTCATTTCTCTGCTGATGAATATTTGATTTGTTTCAGCCCCTTGTCTGTTGTAAGTAATGCTTCTGTGAACATGAATATACAAATATCTTAAGACCCTGCTTTTAATTCTTTTGGATATATATCTGGACATGGGATTTCTGGATTATTTGGCAATTTTGTTTAATTTCTTGAAGAACCTCCATACTATTTTCCATAGTGGTTATTTTATATTCCCACCAACAGTACATAAGGTTCTGATTTCTCCTTAGCTGTTTTTACTTTTGTTGCCTGTGCTTTTGGTGTCATATTCTAGAAATCATTATCAAATCTAATATCATGAAGTTTTTCTAACAGTTTTATAGTTTTAATTCTTTAATCAGTGTTTAGTTTTGTATATGATGTATGTTAAACATCCAACTTTATGTTTTTACATGTGGACATCTAGTTTTCACAGCACTGACCTTTTCTGTATTGAATGAAAGGGATTTATTTCTGGGCTCTCTATTCCATTGGTCTGTGTGTCTGTCTTTATGTTAGTAACATACCATTTTTAGTACTATAGCTTAAATTTTTAAATTGGGCAGTGTGAGACCTCCAACTTTGTTCTTTTTCAAGATTATTTTGGCTCTTCTGGGTCCCTTGTGGCTCCACATTTTTCTGTTTTCACACACAAAAAGCCAGTTGGGATTTTTTAAAATAGGGATTACATTGAATCTGTAGATCAGTTTGGATAGTATTGATATCTTAACAATATTAAGTCTTCCAATCTATGAGGGCAAGATGTCTTTCCATTTATTGATGTATTTAATTTCTTGCAGCAACATTTTGTAGTTTAAGTATTTTATTCTCTTTGATGCTATTTTAAATGAACTAATGTGTACTTTTAAAAGCCATGTATCTACACACACACACACACTAGAAGCCTGGTGCACGGAATTTGTACATAGGGATCAGGCCTAAACTGGCAAACTTCCCTATCACAATCCAGGACTGCTGGCTCCTAATTGCACACCTTCCTGCCTGATCATCCTTAACTGCCCCCCTGCCAGCCTGATCATCCCTAACTGCCTCTGCCTACTGACCTTGTTACCCCCAACTGCCCTCCCCTGCTGACAGGTCGCCCCCAACTGCCCCTCTTGCCAGCCTTGTCAATCCCAACTGCTTCCTCTGCCGGCTTGGTTGCCCCAAACAGCCCCCCTCTACTGGCCTGGTTGCCCCTAACTGGCCCCCCTTGCCTGCCTGGTCTTCCCTAGTTGCCCCCACTCCAACTTGGTCGCTCCCAACTGCCCCCTTCTATCAGCCTGGTTGCCCTTAACTGTTGCACGGCCCCCTTCCCCCTCCACGCTGGCCTGGTCACCCCTAACTGCCCCACCCCCATTAGCCTGATCTCCCCTAACTGCCCCTCTCTACTGGCCTGGTCACCCTTAACTGTCTCCTCTGCTGGCCTGGTTGTCCCCAACTGTTCGGTTATCTGTCTGGTTGTTTTGGTCATGATGGCCCCTGGCTTTTTATATATTAGGAGAATATACACATACACATGCTCACACATGCTACTTTATGCATAGAAAATAATTTCTGGAAAGATATATGACTAGGACCAGGAAGGGGAGGGAGACTTTTACTTCATAGTTCTCTACTATTTGTATTTATTTCTTGACCATGTGCTATACTTTTATATTTGAAACCAGATCCAGTTTTTAAAAGTGAGAAAAAATACAATGAATTTTAGGCAATAGATCAAGAGCTAAGAGCTAATCTTCTTTTCTGAGAATTTTTTTTTTTTAATCTTTATTATTGAAAGTATTACATATATAACCTTTTTTCCCTCCATTGGCCCCTTCTTGCTCGTCCCACACCCTAGGCCTTCACCACCCTATTGTCTGTGACCATGGGTTATGCATATATGCGTACAGGTTCTTTGGTTGATCTCTTCCCACCCACCCTCCCTCCCTCCCTCACCTTCCCTCTGTTCTATGCTTCTGGGTCTCTGGATCTGTTTTGTTCATCTGTTTATTTTGTTCATTAGAGTCACATATGAATGAGATCATGTGATACTTGTCTTTCTCTGACTGGCTTATTTCGCTTAGCATAACGCCTTCCAGGCCCCTCCATGCTGTTTCAAAGGGTAAGAGATCCTTCTTTTTAGTACTGCATAGTATTCCATGGTGTAAATGTACCCCAGCTTTTTTATCTACACACCTACTGATGTGCACTTGGGCTGTTTCCAGATTTTAGCTATTGTAAATTGCACTGCTATGAACATAGAGATGCATATATTCTTTCTGATTGGTGTTTCAGGTTTCATGAGAATTTATTTCTTAATGTCATTTTATTTCCTTTTTTAGTTATTTAATATTTTTAAATCATTTTTATTTTTTAATTACAGTAGACACACAATATTATATTTGTTTCAGTGATTAGACATTATATAACTTACCAAGTGATCACCCTGATAAATTTCATACCCATCTGACACTAGACGTAGTTACTAGAATATTATTTTTTATTTTTTATTGACTCTATTCCCTATACTGTACTTTGCATCTCCTCCATGACTATTCTGTGACAACCAACTTGTATTTCTTGATACCTTCACCTTTTTCATCCTCCCCCCAACCCTCAAAATATTCTCCATATGAGTCTCTTTCTGTTCTGCTTGTTCGTTTGTTTTTTAGATTCAGTTGTTAATAAATAGGTATATATTGCCATTTTATTGTTCAGATTGTTTATCTTTTTTTCTTCTTAACATTACTCTTTAACATTTCAGGTAATACTGGTTTCATGATGATGAATGACTTTAGCTTTTTCTTGTCTGAGCAGCTTTTTATAGGTACTTGCTTTTCATAACTTTATTTTTTTTTAATAAATCTTTATTTTTCTCTTTTTTCTGCCCCCATTCCTCCCCTCCACCCAGCTCCCATCCCACCCTCTACCCTTACCTCCCCGACATTGTCCTCAACCATGGGTATATGATTTTTGTCCAGTCTCTCCCTGCATCCCACTCCTCACCTTTTTCCCCTGAGAATTATCAGTCCACTCCCTTTATATGCCCCTGATTATATTACATTCACCAGTTTATTCTGTTCATCAGATTTTCAATTCACTTGATTTTTAGATTCACTTGTTGATAGATATGTATTTGTTCATAATTTTTATCTTTACCTTTTTCTTCTTCCTCTTCTTAAAGAATGCCTTTCAGCATTTCATATAATACTGGTTTGGTGCTGATGAACTCCTTTAGCTTTTTCTTATCTGTGAAGCTCTTTATCTGACCTTCAATTCTGAATGATAGCTTTGCGGGGTAGAGTAATCTTGGTTGTAAGTTCTTGCTATTCATCCCTTTGAATATTTCTTGCCACTCCCATCTTGGCCTGCATAGTTTCTGTTGAGAAATCAGCTGACAATCATATCAGTGCTCCCTTGTAGGTAATTAAATATTTTCTCTTGCTGCTTTTAATATTCTCTCTTTGTCTTTTGCTCTTGGTATTTTAATTATGTGTGTTGGTGTGGTCCTCTTTGGATTCCTTTTGTTTGGGGTTCTGTGCGCTTCCTGGACTTGTAAATCTATTTTTTTCACCAGGTAAGGGAAGTTTCCAGTCATTATTTTTTCAAATAGGTTTTTAGTATCTTGCTCTCTCTCTTCTTCTGGCACCACCATAATTCTGATTTTGGTATGCTTGAAGTTGTCGCAGAGGCTCCTTACACTATCTTCACATTTTTGTATTCTTTTTCCTTTTCTTCTTTTTCAATTAAGTGTTTTCTGCTTCTTAATATTTCAAATCTTTGACTTGATTCTTGCATTCCTTTAGTTTGCTGGTAGGTCTCTATAATATGTTTTATTTCAGTCAGTGTATGTTTAATTTCTAGTTGGTCTTTTTTCATCTCCTCTTGGGTCTAGCTAAATTTATCCATTTTTTCTAGGAAATTCTTTAAAAACCTATACCTGTGGTTTTGAACTCTATATCCAGTTGTTTGTTTGCCTCCATTATTTTTTTTCATTTGTGATCTGTTCCTTTGTCTCCGCATTTTCACTGCTTCCCTTAGTTGGTAGAGTAGCTTTGTGTGCTAGGTGTCCTATGTTGGCCCAGTAGCTCTGCCTCCCCAGTTACCTGAGGTGGGCACTCTTGGTGCACCCCTTTGTGAACTGTGTGTACAGTCTTATTGTAGTTAATGCTTGATTGTTGTTGGTATCACTGGGGGGAATTGACCTACAAGCCAATTGGTTGTGAGGATCAACTGTGTCTGCACCCGGAGAACTTCTGTGCTGGACTCTGCCTTAAGACTTGCAAGATTGCAACAGCCTCTGGGCTGGTCTTGGATGTGGAGAAATCTCAGGACTGAACAGACAGCCTTGACTTCCCATCAGCCCTGCCCTACATGGTAGCCCCTGGGTCTCAGTGCCCCTCAGTAATCACTGCAGCTTTCTCTGTACACATGCGCATGCACCTCCAGACCTCTGCCTTTTGGACACGTGCTCAAGCCTCCAGACCTCTGCCTTTCTGGCTCCCCTGAGTTTCTGTGTGTTCCAGGACCCTTATGAGTCTGGGTCCCCAGGGTCTTGCCCAAAACTGGTGTTCAGTGCAGTCGGACCTGGATTGTTGTGCAGTTGGGACAAAAATCTAGACAAAATCTGTTTTCCTCCCACTAGAGAAAGCCCGGGGTACAATCAGCAGTCAGTCCTCTTTGCACTCACCTCCTCGCGGCTCTCCTAAGTTTCGGTGCAGTCAGAAGTGGAGTTTGGTGCAGTCAGGAGTTTCTGTCTCCCTTCCGCTAGAGGAAGCCAGCCAGACCCACTGCTGCCTGTCCTCTCCACTTGGGTGTCTCTATAACTCTGCTTTTTACAGCTCCTCTGAATCTTCGTGAGCCCCTCTCTTTACTTCTAGTTGTAGAATTTCCACTCAGCCAGCTTTTTTGTGGTTCTGAATGGTGTCCATTTTGTCTTTTAGTTGTAGTTTTGAAATTGTTGTTGCGAGGCAGCAGTTTAGGTGTTTACCTATGCCGCCATCTTGGTTTCTCTTGCTTTTCATAACTTTAAATATTCCTTGCCCTCCCCTTCTGGCTTGCAAAATATTTATTGAGATATCAGCAGACAGACTTATGGGAGCTTCCTTGTAGGTAACCAACTGCTTTTCTCTTGCTGCTTTTAAGATTCTCTCTTTTTCTTTAACCTTTTGCATTTTAATTTTGATGCGTCTTGGTGGGGGCCCTCTTTGGGTTTATCTTGTTTGGGATTCTCTGCTCTCTCTGGGCTTGTGTGTCTCTTTCCTTCACCGGGTTAAGGAACTTTTCTGTCATTTTTTCAAGTAGATTTTCAATGTCTTGCTTTTCTCTCTCCTCTTTTCTGCCACCCCATAATGCAAAGTATCTTCATACTTTGGGATTTCTTTTTTCTGTCCTGGTTGTGTGTTTTTTGTTTGTTTGTTTTGGTTTTGTTTTGTTTTGTTTTTGTTTTGCTTCCTTATATTCCAAATTGCTGATTTTATTCTCAGCTTCATCTACTCTTCTGCTGATTCTGTTAAATTGTTCTTCATTTAAATTACTATATCCTTCATTTCTGATTGGTTATTTTTTATGGTTTCTATGTCTTTTTTCATGCCATTGAAGTTCTCATAAGTTCCTTGAGCATCCTTATAACTATTGTTTTGAACTCTGTATCTGGCAGTTTGCTTGCCTCCATTTCACTTAGTTCTCCATGGAAATTTCTCCTGTTCTTTCACTTGGGACCTGTTTTTGTTGTGTCCACATGTTGGCTATTTCCCTATGTTTGTTTCTATGTATTAGGTAGAGTTGATATGTCTTCTGGACTTGGTAGAGTGGCCTTATGTAGTAGTTGTCCTGTAGGGCCCAGTAGCACAGCCTTCCCAGTCATCTGAGCTGGATGCTCCAGGTGCACTCCTGTGGGGGTTATGTGCACTGTCCTGTTGTCATTGAGCCTTAATTGCATCACTGGGAGTGATTGACCCCAGGCCAATCAGCTGTGAGGACTGGCTGCAACAACAAAGAGTTATGGAACAGGACTTGCTCAGTGAGGCTTTGGTGCTGAGTCCACACCTTGAGTGTGTTGCTAGTGGAGATGGTAGACTGTAATCCATTATGGTCTAAAACTGTCCACTGGGTGTTCTACAGCCTCCTTGAAGGTACAAGATCAGCTACTGCCTGTGCCCTGTCTGGGGTCACCAGCATCAGCTGCAAAGCAATCTGCAGATGATTGCTACTTGTGCTGGGCTTTGGAAGTGCCCAGGAAAGGCCAAGCTGTAAACCAAGACTGGTTGCCTCTAGTGCCAGGCCTGAGGCCACTTAGCAAGAGATGCAAAGTACACATAGGTCAGATGCTTATTTGAAAGATTTTAGGAGAGTCTGAAGCATAAGGCAAGAGAGTCCATTTGTATGGAAATGCCCCTGGAAATGGCTTGGGTGAGACTGCAAGTTGATAGGTGCCAGGTCTCAGGGAATTACCAGGGCAGAGTGAACCCTGTGAGCCAGGTTGATGAAGACCCAGAAGTGGCGCCTGCCTTCCAGCTCTGTTGGGGAAGGTCTCAGAAAAGAAACAATGACTTCTGCCAGTACTTTTGTCTGACAGAAAGCTGCACCACCACCATTTCTCCCACCCCACCAACTCTTGCCCCGATGCCAGACAATTCACTTCCTCCTTGAATGTCCCTCATTCTTTTAAGCTGTACTGGAGCTCAGGGAGAGTAGGTTAGAGTTAAGTCCATGCGTAAGCCCTTTAAGAGGAACTGCCTCGGAATCCAGCAGCTCTCTGTGTCACTCAACCACAATTCCTTTGGGTTTTTACAGCCAGAAGTTAATGGGACTTCTCTTCCTAGTTCTGAAACCCTGGGCTGGGAGACCTGGTGTGAGGCTGGGACTCCTTGCTCTTCAGGGAGGACCTTTTCTGCTGAAAAACCCCTCCCCGTTTTAAACCACCATACATAGGTGTGGGGCCATCAAGTTCTGAGTTTTCACCTCTTCTACCAGTCTCAGTGTGGCTTTAAATCTCTAGTTAGAGGACTTCCATTCAGCTAGATTTCAGGTAGTTCAGAATGATGGTTTACCTGTAGTTGAGTTGTAATTTTGATGTGGATGTGAGAGGATTCGAGTACCACATTTACCTATACTGCTATCTTGACCTGAAGTCTTTTTTTTTTTTTAATGTGTTTTTTTTTATTTGGAGGTGGGAGGATAAAAACATCAATGATGAGAGAATCATTGATCAGCTGCCTCCTGCATGTCCCCTACAGGGGATTGAACCTGCAACCCTGGCATGTGCTCTGACAGGGAATCAAACCATGACCTCCTGGTTCATAGGTCAATGAACCACTCTGGCCAGGCTTGATTGGAAGTCTTAGTGTCATTTTTCAAAATGGTTTACTTTTTCATCTCCCAGAGTATCTCCAATAATTTTGTTAAAGTTAAAATTCCAAACCTTGAGTGCTATTTTTAGTTTATCTGTGGCTTAACTTCATGCCCCAGAAGTAACTGACTTTTGGCCATAAATCAAGTAGCATGCATGACTGGAAAGTAGCATGTGACTGCCTGCCTTCGTGACAGTTTGCCAGAAAATGGGACTTCCACTCTACCAAGGAGGCCTATACTAATATTGACTGGGATAACCTTATAAAATTATTTTTTACTATGATCCTCCCAGTAGAAGAAGCTGTCTCAAGAGTAAAAGTATAATTAGTTGCTTTTCTCTATTTTTGTTTTGCTCTGTTCCATCTCGTTGGTCAGTAGAAGGGCAGGATGATATTTACTCCAATTAGAGCAACTGGGAACATGGGGCTTAGAGACACAAATGTTGATTTGAATCTTGCCATTTACTGGCTGTTACTTTGTTGTTGTTTCTTTTGGCGGGGGGGGGGGGGGGGGGGGGGGCTGTTAATTTGAACTTCAGCATATTTATCTTTTAAAATAAAGTTAGTAGCCCTAGCCACTTTGGCTTGGTGAATAGAGCGTCAGCCTACACACTGAAGAGTCCAGGTTCAATTCTGGTCAAGGGCACAAGCCTATGTTGTGGGCTCGATCCCCAGTAAGAGGGGCTATGCAGGAGGTAGCCAGCTGATCACTCTCATCATTGATATTTCTATCTTTCTCACTCTCCCTTCCTCTCAAATCAATAAAAATATGTTTTAACAAAAGTAGGGTTATTATTGAATACCAAGTAGAAATCATGAGATCTGGCCCATAGTAGGTGATCAATGAATGTTAACTTTCTCCATGAAAATCGTCTGCCAGATTGTCATTATGTATTTACAAAACTAGCTGAAGCAAGTTTCCTGCTAGCTTTAAGACAACTACCCACACATTCTGGAATAAGTCTCTACCAAGTCCATATCCCTTCATCTGGGCCAGTGGTCCGCAAATTCATTAGTCAACAGAGCCAAATATCAACGGTACAATGATTTAAATTTCTTTTGAGAGCTGAATACCGACTTCTGCGCATGGGCCACGAAGTTTCGATTGCACTACATCCCACCAGCACGTGGTATTTTGTCAAAGAGCCACACTCAAGGGGCCAAGGAGCCGCATGTGGCTCACGAGCCGCAATTTGCCTACCACTGATCTGGGCTAATATGTAACAGGTAGAGTAAGTGTGAAATCAAGTTATGGACCTTCCCTAATATAATTAAAATCTTGGGACAAGGAAAGGGGGCCCAAATAATGCAATGCTGTGTGCAAAAAGATATGTGACCTTTGCCCTGTGATGTGGGAGAAAAAAGGTCCACTACCAATCTGGCCTACTTGATCTCTCATTGCTAAACAAGTTTTGCAGCTCCTCTTAGAGTAGGCTGTGATATAATAGTAGGAAATGAACAGAAGAGGTAATGTTGAGGTGCAAGAGAAAAGGTTTGAGATTGCTCACCTCCTCTTACTAATTCCCTGTCTTTAGTATGCATGTTGCCCTTGAACCTTCTATTCCATGCATGACTCAGTCTCCCTTTTGGTTTTAAGGTTCTATAACTCCTGCCTCAACATGCTGCTTTGTTTGCCATCCTAGCTGGGAAGGTGAACTGGTTCAGTGTCATTTCAGCAAGTCCAAGCCTGTTTTTCAGATGGTACTTACCAAAGAATGGTGGACAAATTGGAATTGTAGGACTAGATGCCAGAAAATAGAACCTAGAAAAATAGCGGCAGCTTTAAATGGATGGGTAGGTAGATAGGACTAAGGCTAAAAAACAAAATAGTTCTAGCTTCTAGGGAGTTTTCAAATCCACCCCCCCCTTTTTTTTTTAAGCTTAAACATAAGTTGAGACACTGGCCTGTCCCTCATTTCACCCTTTCTCCTGGACTTGTATTTCTTATGCATCACTAAAGAGGCTAAGGATGGAGTTATCATTTTTCTTCCAGATTAAACCAAGATCTCTGGTTAAAGAAGGATAGAATTTAAAACATGTAAGGCATCAGGATAACAAAAGATTCTTGAGTATCCAGCAAGTTTAACTATTTCCTGTTGTCTCAGTCCCTTACAGCACACCACACAGTGGCTTCTCTTGGTTATATATCTAGTTCCTTCATGACATTGGGAACATGAGTGCTATGAGCACTCATTCACCTGGCTGCTTCTATAAAAGTCAACATTGATTTGGAAATAGACTAAGAAATGTTGTGCCCATGCTCTTATTGAAACATGTTAAATTCACAAAGAGCAAATGGCAAAATTATGATAAAACCAGAAGACTGTCCTAATTGCATTTTTAGGGTGGAGAGAGACTAAAAGAAAGTTTCTAGTATATTCTGTTAAATCAAGTCCTGGAGTCTAAATCAAGGTTCTTAATGATGTTTCAGACCTAAAAATAGGTGAAGAAATCCAGATGCGGGCATAGTACTACTCCTAAAACTAACCTTTCAGATTTAATGAGGGGATAGCTCTCATTTCTCCTTTTCCTTTGGATCACTGTTAGCAGTTTCCTCCCTGATCTTTGACCATTATGAGGAGAAGGAGCTTTCTTCTCACATTGAATCCTCTCTGAGTTTTTCTAAACCAAGAAGAGGGCCACAGAAGGATGAGCATATTAGGAAGCACTTCCTTTCCCTCCATTTGGACAAAGGAGGCCTTTTGAAAATTCAGTTTGGCTCATTGGATGGAGTGTCAATCCCCAGACTGAAGAGCCCCGGGTTTGATTACAGTCAAGGACACGTACTTTATTTCCAGGTTCCATCCCCTGCCCTTGTTGGGGGTAAGGGGGGAAAGGGATGCAATGGTTGTAATGCCTCTCTCATATCAATGTTTCTCCCAGTCTCTCCTCCTCCATTTTCTACTCTCTCTTTCGAATGAATGAAAAAAAGAAAGAAAGGAAGAAAGAAAGAAAGAAAGAAAGAAAGAAAGAAAGAAAGAAAGAAAGAAAGAAAGAAAGAAAGATAGATAGATCCTCGGGTGAGGATTAACAAAAAAGAAAGAAAATACAGGGTCGGATGATAGCGGGCTATTCATACCCCTCGGCATCTCAGTGCTTATCTAAGGACTTGCTTCCTCCTTCCACAGGAGGAAAACCTTGAGCAGCCTGTTTAACTAGAAAATGGATGACTGATAGACTCTTAGTTGCTGGACTGGGCTTTGTAAACAAAATCTGCCTTTGGAAGAGAATGAGGAAACCAGGGTATTTGAGTTAGCTCAGCTTGTATAATTGAGATAATTGGTCTTAAATGAATATGTTTTTTATTATTACTTTGGGGGTTTTTTTTAGTTGGTTTTTTTTTGTTGTTGTTGTTTTTTTAATGTTAAGGGCTTTAACCAAGTGTTGTGGTAGGTAGCCTACAGTTGTTGAATACTATTCTGTTCACTGCTCTATTATCCTAAACATTGTATAATTATGAACTGATTTAATTCTCAAAACATTATGAGGCAGATAATAGATGAAGAAACTGAGGCAGATTGGTTACTTTCCCAAGGACATATTGGAGCCAAGATTCAAACGAAGGCACTTTTTCTACAAAGCCCATGTTTTAAGGACCACACAGTTTATAATTCTCATATACAATCGTTAATATCTACCCTTGAGTTACAGAAAGATTGAAAGCAAAGTCACTGTTGCAGTTTTTCAGAGTATTATATCTTAGTCAAAAGGAACTCACCTGCCTTTTCTTTTCTAGTGCTGAGGAATGTAAACAAGTTTGCTGGGCCTTGCGGGATTTCACCAGGTTGTTTCGATAGTTTACACTCCTGCACTGTGCCTGTCACCCAGGTAAGTAGTATATAGTTCCTAGTTTTCTCTGGCTGTCAGGAATGCTTGGGATAGGGTGGACATAGATGGTTTTTTTTCTTTGTTTAATTGTTTGTTTGTTTGTTTTAATCCTCTCCTGAGGATATGTTTCTATGAATTTTAGAGAGAAAGAAAGGGAAATACAGACACACATTGATTAGCTGCCTCCTGCACATATACTGACTGGAGATTGAACCCACAACCTAGGTGTGAGCCCTGACCAGAAATCAAACCCTTGACCCTTTGATGTATGGGATGGCTCTCCAACCAATTGACCCACACTGGCCAGGACTGGACATAGGTTTTATTGCCCATCTTTGGACTATTACTAGCTAGAGTCAGGGAAGACCTAACAACACTCTGGACAGCTGGGAAATGCAGGTTTCTGATTTCCCTGGGCCAAAGTAGCCAGATAATTGTCAGCTACTTTGGATGCCATTTCACCACCATAAGAAAGTGACTGTTGCAGAATATCTCAAAAAAAAAGCTCCTCCCCTCTTCTCACAGACACTTCTAGGATTGTAACTATCTATAGCTAACAAATAAGTATTTTTTAACCTGGCTAGTTTTTTTGTTTTGTTTTGTTTTGTTTGCTATGTTTAATTTTTTTTAATTAAATATTTATTACTCAGATTATTACATTTGTTTTTCTTTTTTCCCCTCCATAGTACCCCTCCACACAACTCCCACCCTTTCCTCTGTCCTTAGCTCTCTCCCATTGATCTCATCACAGAGGTGTATGATTTTTGTCCAGTCTCTCCCTGTACATCCTTTACCCCTTTCCCCCTGAGAATTATCAGTCCACTCCTTTTCTGTGCTCCTGATTCTATTATATTCACCAGTTTATTCTGTAGAACAAATTTTTAATTCACTTAATTTTTAGATTCACTTGTTGATAGATATGTATTTGTTCATAATTTTTTGGCTTTTACCTCTTTCTTCTTCCTCTTCTAAAAGAGTACCTTTCAGTATTTCATATAATACTGGTTTGGAGTTGATGAACTCTTAGCTTTTTCTTATCTGTGAAGCTCTTTATCTGCCCTGCAATTCTGAATGTTAGCTTTGCTGGATAGATTATTCTTGGTTGTAGGTTCTTGCTATTCATCACGTTGAATATTTCTTGCCACTCCCATCTGGCCTGCATCGTTTCTGTTGAGAAATCAGCTGATAGTCGTATGGGTGCTCCCTTGTAGGTAATGAACTGTTTTTCTCTTGCTGCTTTTAATATTCTCTCTTTGTCTTTTGCTCTTGGTATTTTAATTATGATGTGTTTTGGTGTGGTCCTCTTTGGATTCCTTTTATATGGGGTTCTGTGTGCTTCCTGGACTTGTAAGTCTATTTCTTTTACCAGATGTGGGAAGTTTTCAGTCATTATTTCTTTAAATAGGTTTTCAGTATCTTGCTCTCTCTCTTCTTCTGGCACCCCCACAATTCTGATGTTGGTACACTTGAAGCTGTCCCAGAGTCTCCTTACATTATGTTCACATTTTTTTATTCTTTTCTCTTCTTGCTTTTCCAGTTGAGTGTTTTCTGCTTCTTTATATTTCAAATTTTTGACTTGGTTCTTGCCTTTCTCTAGTCTGCTGTTAGATCTCTGTATAATATTTTTTATTTCAGTCAGTGTATGTTTAAATTCTAGTTGGTCCTTTTTCATCTTTAGTTGGACCTTTCCATCTCTAGTTGGTCCTTTTTCATCTCCTCTTGGCTCTCGCTAAGTTTATCCAACTTTTCTAGCATATTCTTGAAAAACCTTATAAGCATGGTTTTGAACTCTCTATCCAGTCGTTTTTTTTCCTCCATTTCTTTTGTTTGTGATCCCTTCCCTTGTCTCGGCATTTTCACTATGCCGGGGAAACTTCTGTGTTGAATTCAGCCTTTATGATACCAGACTTGCAAAACTGAAGAAGCCTCTGTTGAGCTTGGGATGGGTGGAGTCTCAGGGCTTAAGGGACCGCCTTGCCTTCCAGTCGGCCAGCCCTCCACAGCCCCTGAGTCTCACGTGACTGGGTAATCGCTAGAGCGGTCCCTGTGCGTGCGCACCCTCTTGCAGTGCCTCTAGACTGCTGCCTTTCCAGCTCCCCTGCGCACCAGGACCACACCAGTCTAGGTCTCCAGGGTTTCACCCGAAACAGGGGCTTAGTGGAGTCAGAAGTGGCACAGTTGGGAGGGTCAGTCCCCCGCCCACTCGCGAAAGCCAGCGGCACAATCAGCAGTCGGTCCTCAGCGCAGCGCCTTGCTGGTGCGCGACCAGTCCTCCGATCTTTTGCAACTCCCCTAAATTTCCATGCACTTCTCCCTTTTCACAGTCCAAACTCCCCCCGTATGAGTTTCGGCTGGATCTGGGGTTTAGTGTCATAAGATAAGGGGTTTAATGCTGTTGGGAGTCTCCGTTTCCCTCCCGCCAGAGAAAGCCAGCCAGGTACTCGGGCACCCGCTCTCTCAGCGCGCGCGTCTCCGTACCTCAGCTTTTTGCAGCTCCTCTGGGTTTCTGTGAGCCCCTCTCTTTCCTTCTAGCTGTAGAACTTACACTCAGCCAGCTTTCCTGTGGTTCTGGATGATGTCCGTTCTGTCTTTTAGTTGTAGTTTTGAAATTGTTGTGCGAGGCAGCAGTGTAGGTGTTTACCTATGCTGCCATCTTGGATTCTCTAACCTGGCTATTTTGTTGAAAACATTGCTGACCTAAACTTTATCATGATAAATGGTACTACTCCTAAACCTGACCTTTCAGATTTAATGAGCAAAGTTGCCTGTTATTATCACTTGTACAATTTGAGTACTGAAATGCCAAGTTTTGATTGAGGCAGGAGATCTGCCATCTCTGTCTTGCTTCTGATCATCTGTTTTCTCTATGGGCTTCCTGTCTCTTGATACTGAATCAAATCAAGAAGCTGAACTGAGGAAAGAAACGTTGGGATAGGGGGATGTAGGTGCCAGTTTCTTGACTGAGAGAAGAAAGTCAACTCTCCTCTAAACTCATGCTTTGACATCTTAAGCAGAGTTTATTCTTCCAGGAATCAGTCCTCGATGCATGTACAGCACTCACTGGAGGTTTGGGATTAAATGCATTAATAGGTAAAGATGCCGTTTTACAATGCCTCACCAGAAATCATTTCTATGCTTTGGTTCTTTAAGGAATAGTGATATCATTTGTGATTCTTAGATTTTGCAGTATCTATAAAAGCTAACATTGATACGCATTGCTTGTACAGCTGTGAATGTTCATAGCTAACATTCATGGAGCCCTTGCTATGTATCAGGTACTATTCTAAGTGCTTTATATGTATTGTTTTTTGTTTCGTTTTATTGTTGTTAATCCTCACCCAAGATATTTTTCCATTGAATTCTTAGAGTAGAAGGGGGGCGGAGGGGAGACAGAGAGAGTCATCAATGTGAGAGAAGCACATCAACCAGGGACCAGAGATCTAGCCTGCAACCAAGGTATGTGTCCTTGACCAGAATTGAACCCAGAACCCTTCATTCTAAGGGCCAACGCTCTATCCACTGAGCCAAACCAGCTAGGGCTATATGTATTAACTAAGATAATTCTCATACAGTTCTCTGGGTTAGTTACTATTATTATTCCCATTTTACAAATGAGGAAATTGAAGTTGCAAGATGTCAAGTCAGTAATTGATAGGGCCACAATTCAAATATAAACATTTGGATGCCAGAGTCCTTACTTTTAACCACTCTACTTAATATTTTTACAGTAATAGTCTTTTTGAACTTACTTTAGTAGGCAAAGCCTTCTTTTAAAATAAAATCTTAGCCCAACTTTAACCTATGAACCAGGAGGACAGGGTTCGATTCCCAGTCAGGGCATATGCCTGAAGTGCAGGCTCGACCCTCGTAGCTGCTGTGCAGGAGGCAGCCATTCATTGATTCTCTCTCATCATTAATGTTTCTATCCCTCTCCCTTCCTCTCTCTGAAATCAGTAAAATAAATAAATTTAATTAATTAAGTAATTAATCTTACAATGAAACCTCATATTCAATAGACTGAAGTGAAGATTTCTGGTTGGTTTAGAGTTGGCATCCTGGACCTAATGACTCACCTTTATCTTCTCCTCCTCAACACCTATCTTGCCCCTCTCTTTCAACTTCCTTTTTTTTTTTCATTGAGTTCTTATGACAGACAGAATGTGGTACCTGAGCAAGTATAGAAACTTCTGCCTTGACTTTACAAAATACTCACTATCTCCTGGGCCACAAATATTGACTATCTTCTCTCTTTTGTAGGAATGTCTTTTTTAATTAGAAGACAAGAAAATAAAACCAGACTGTGTCCCACAATCAGAAACCTCCATTGTGGCAGAGGGGCCTTTACCGCCACCAGGGCAACCCACCAGACAGGGAGAGACTCCAGCCCTCTGAGGCCATCCTGAGGAGTTCCTGTTTGTGGATGTGAGAGAAAATCAGCACCGTTTCTAAAAAGATGGCTGCAGCCTGTCCGGCGTGGTGGGAGGGGAGCTGGTTTCCTGGTGAACTTGTTTCTAAAAGGAAAAATAATTTTTAAGGAAATAAAAAGGAAAACTAAACTGAAACCAGAATTGAAACATCCTCCTGGTAGCATATGACATGCACACATACATGTACCTACACACATGTTACCACGCATGTGCATATACAGAAAAATAAAGGTACAAACTTTCTGTGAAACAAAAACAGTTACTTGGGGAAAATGGGAATTCAAGTGAATTATATAGCTGCAATTGGAAGAAAAGGGTCAGGATTATCTCAAGGTTTTTTATTGTTTTGTCCTCTTTTTCTCTCTCCCATCCCTTCTTTCTCATTTCCCCTTCTCTTTTAATGAAAGTGAGTAGAAATTTTTTTCATCCTCCCAACCACTGCTTACCACCTTTATAGAGTTGTTAGGACAGGGAGGAATAAGCAAGGAGCCTTTTCTATTTTTTATCATGGTCACATCAGTGATTCTAGGACCTGCCAGGGCCAAATCCATGTATATCCCAACTCACTAACTCCACTTCCAATCCACATTGGGTTATCATCAGCCATGAAGAAAAGAGCCAAAATTGGGGTGAGTGGGTTATAAGTGTATATTCTAAGTTTTATTTTAGTTTATTTTATTTTGTTCTTGTTGTTTGTTTTGTTTTGTTTTTAGTTAATGTTTCTTTCACCCATAGACATGAGAAAACAAAAAAGGGTGGGAATATGGAAAAAAAGTGTTTACAGGGCTAAACTGTATTTTACTAAAAAATGTGGAACTTATTTGACTTAATGGGGATGAGGTAGGAGCAGGAAGCCCAAAGCAGATCTTAATATTGTAAAGGAGTTGAAGCCCCACACAGGCATTACATATGAGGGCACTGTTCTGTCTGGTGTTGTAGCCATCTCAAGAACAAATCAGCAACAGAA
>PVJN01008272.1:0-65870 GCA_004026805.1 Lasiurus borealis
TGCCTAACGATGGCACAGACTGTCCTTAAACAGACAGGCAAACAGAAGACAATGTTCCTGGCATGAAAAAGATGTGTCCTCTCCGTGTCTCAGACTTGCTCTGTAAATGCAGGCACCTTGCTTACTTTTTGTAAATTTTGTTTCCTGATGGGTAGATGGAAATAGTAGTAGTTATTTCTTCTTATAGGTTTATTTTTTTAAATGTCCTATTTCTAAATTGTTAAGCCCAGTTTTTGATACTCAGCAAATAGTTACTAAATGACATACATATTAATACATGCACCTATGAAGCATTAGTATTGGTGTTGGTATTGGTATTGGTATTGGTATTGGTATGGGTATCAGTATTAGTATGTGTTATCAGAAGAGATTTCTGTGCTGCCAGATTCTCTGTCCTTCTCTTGACTTGCTGACTCTTCCTCAGGAGAGCTGTTCTTTGACCTTCTGCCTACGGGTCCCTGTGTTTCTCTCTTCATCACAGGAGCATGAATTCGGTGCCTTCCTTGCTGCTTCTATGTCTCTTATGTAGCCTTTCCAATTTGCCTCAAATGCTCTTAGAAAATGTCAAAAGGACCACAAGTACCAAGCAACATCTCCTGATACGTTTGGAAATATTAAACCTCCCAGTTCTGGGAGGATATAATCTGGAAATGATATAGTCTAAGTCTGTTCAAGGCATCTCTTTGCAAATAATTGTGCACTGCTGGCATTAAAGGAAATCACTTAAAGGAATAACTTTTAAGATTCATAAAAGAAATGAACTCTTTTTATTTGCATTTTTTTGGCAAACACTTTCACAGATATTTCAGAAACTTTGCTATTGGACTAGGGTATTTCTGTCGTATGACCATTATGACTTTTATTTTGAAGGTAATGTAATGATGTCTATAAAAACGTGTGAATTTTTCAAAAAAGTACAGCAAATAAGTGACAAAAACAGGATTTAAACGAAGTGTTCTGATTTCTAATGCCATTCCTTTTCCTGACATTTTCCAGAGGGTATGAAAGCGTGTGACTTTGTTGCTCAAAGATATTGTGAGAGGCCAAAATAGAAATATGCTTAAAGAGGGTAAATCCATAAATTAAAGAACTGTAAAAAGGTTTCCTACTTAACAGGACAATGGTTTGAATATACCTTTACATCCTGGCCTTGTCATCAGAGACAACCACCTGCCTCCACAGAAACATTCCTTCCAGGGGTTGCGTAGACTGTGGCTCTAACATCAGCATCTCTTACTAACTCCACGTTTTGTACAGGCATTGCCATTCCTAAGAGGGGGCTGGGCTCTGCTTGTTAAAAACACAGCCAAACAGCTAGATCATTTGCTATCGGTGTTCAGACTTCGGTGTCTCCGGTCCCTTTCCCGGGCCTGGCCTGAGCCCAGCCATGAGGAATGCCTCGGTGGTGACCGAGTTCATCCTGCTGGGCATCCCACACACTGAGGACCTGGAGGCCGTGCTCTTTGTCCTGTTCCTGACCTTCTACGTGTCCACTCTCGCGGGCAACCTGCTCATCCTGCTGGCCATCGCCTCCTCCGCTCGGCTGCACACGCCCATGTACTTCTTCCTGTGCGAGCTGTCCGTGTGCGACGTGTTTTTCCCTTCCGTGAGCTCCCCCAAGATGCTCTCCTACCTGTCGGGGCACAGCCGGGCCATCTCCTACGCCGGCTGCGTGTCCCAGCTCTTCTTTTACCACTTCCTGGGCTGCACGGAGTGCTTCCTGTACACGGTGATGGCCTACGACCGCTTTGTGGCCATCTGTCACCCTCTGCGCTACCAGCTGATCATGAGCCCCAGGGTGTGTGTCATCCTGGCCTCGGGGACCTCGTTCTTTGGCTGTGTTCAGGCCACCTTTCTCACCACGCTCACCTTCCAGTTACCCTACTGTGGCCCCAACGAGGTGGACTACTACTTCTGTGACATCCCCGTGATGCTGAAGCTGGCGTGCGCGGACACCGCCACCCTGGAGACGGTGGGGTTCGTCAGTGTGGGCCTCATGCCCCTCAGCTGCTTCCTCCTCATCCTCGCCTCCTACAGCCGCATCGTCTACTCCATCCTGCAGATCCGCTCCGCCCAGGGCCAGCGCCACGCCTTCTCCACCTGCAGCGCCCACCTCACTGCCATCCTGCTTGCCTTCATGCCGGTGGCCCTCATCTACTTACGGCCAACCCCAGACCCCTGGCTGGATGCAGCGGTTCAGGTCCTGAATAACCTGGTCACCCCCATGCTCAACCCCTTGATCTACAGCCTCAGGAATAAGGAGGTGAAATCGTCCCTGAGGAAAGTCCTACATCAACTGGGCTTTCTTCCTGAGCAGTCGTCGTGAAAGGACAGCAGCCAGCCATCGAAGGGCCCTTGCAACTTATAAACTATTTTTATATGCTGCTCACAAATATCTTTTTTAAATTGGAGAGTCCAAATATTATGACTGCCTCCAATGTGGGGACTAGGATTGAACCAGTTCAAGTGGGTTGAACGGGAAGCATATGGAAGGAGTGATGGCAGGATGGAGCCCCGAGGGCTGGCTTTCTGGGTCTCGGGCCTGTGCTTTCTGGAGGACATCATATTGCTGATGAGAAGAGAGGAGCCTGGCACAGCAGGCAGAGTGACCTGCACCTTCTGCTTCTCCTCTGTTTTCTTTATCCACCTACATCCCTTTGTCCTCTTCTTTGTCCCCTCACCCTGACACTCTATTGTCTCCTCAAATGCCTGAACTGAATAAATACTTTTCGTGGTCAGGAAGTTGTTGAATGAAATGGAGTTGTGTAAAGAGAATAATTTCTAGCGGGGACCTAAGGCGAGTTCCTTCTGAGTGATGCGAAGGTACTGCTGTCCTGCTGTCACCTGGAAATCCCATCTGTTGGGTGTTGACCTGGAAGCAGGCCCTGGCGTATGAAGTTTATTTACATGTGGAAGGTCAGCCTGTCAGTGAGCCTGTGGGAAGAGCAGGTGGGGACATTCATGGAGCAGTGACTGTGGTCTGATGCCACATTAGAAAATCTGGACTTGGCTTTGCATTTCTCCTTACCACCAGGGGACCATTCTGGGTTCAAGCTGTCACTGTTTGTGGCCTTGGTTTCAGGTTCATTGAACAGATGCGACCTTGTTCCCCATTCCTCTCTCTCTCTCTCTCTCTGACTCTCTCTCTCTCTCTCTCTCTCTCTCTCTCTCTCTCTCTCTCTCTCTCTCTCTGTTTTGGCTGAAATATGCTAAGAAAAACAATTGGGCTGTTTCAATGCAGTGAGCTATTGTTTTAATGACTGGAATTCATTGTGAATCCTGGGACACTAGAGGCAGGTAGAACACACTATTGCAATTTATTCTCTTAATGAAGTGGAGAGGAGAATGACGGGAAAGGAAGGGACAGATGTGGAGACCAGTTTGTCTGTCCTTCTGAGAGTCAGAGAGCAACCCAGGCACCTGCCAGCCTCCCAGCACTGCGGTGCCTGTGCCTCCAGCCCGTGTGGGGAGCCAGCACCTGCTCCTGTAGAGGAGATGGGGAGACGGACTCTTTCATGACAAATGGCCGACATGCCTCAGAGCCCTCTCAGCGCTGATTCTCCTTGTTCCTCAGGAAACAGGAAATTGAAGAAGGTGGCACTGCATCTCCAATTATTTCATGTTTAGTGGATTCCTGCTAGATCCTAAGTCGATTTGAAGATCTTTTCCTCTTCATTTTCTGGTGGGAGCTGCTCAGATGGTCCCAATAAAACCATTTTTAAGAATAAAAGATGGGATCTAATTCCTTTTCATTTCACTCAGACAGATGTCATTTGGTGAATAACTTGGTGCTACAGGTGGGGAATGCAAAGATGAAGAAGAGGTGATCCTCCCAGAGAGAATCTCAGTCTGCCTGGGAAAGGAAAGAAATATGCAACCGACATCCCATGATAAAGATGTGAAATATGGCAGGAAATATGGAGGACATTTTTCCGGGCTGTGGAGGGACCTCACAGAAAAGGTGTTGAGGGTTGAAGGCTTTTGTTTGTTCTGTCTTCTGCCCACACACTAACCCCATGAAGAATGGCTTTTGCAGGAAGAAATGTTTTATAGGCAGAAGCAACATGCTTCTCAATCTTTTGTTTTTTTTTTGGGGGGGGGTGGGTTGAGACTTAATTCCTTGAGTGGGTATCTCAAACTATATGCCATCTGTGAGTGAACATTTCTGTAAAAAAAATAAGGTTAATTTGACCTGGTTCTAGCAAGTTTGGCTCAGTAGACAGAATGTCGATCTGCAGACTGAAGGGACCAGTTTTCAATTCTGGTCAAGGGCACATGCCTGCATTTTGGCTGGTTCCTAGTAGGGGGCATACAGGAGGCAACCAATCATCTCAGCATTGATTCTCTATCTCTCTCCTCCCTTCCTTTCTGAAATCAATAAAAATATATTTTTAATTAATGGGACCTGTTTTCAGAGTTCTTCCTTCGATGTGGCAGTTTGTCCCTGAATTGGAGATATACCTTGCACAAAAATGACTCTATCTCTGTCTCCTTACACCAGCGGTCGGCAAACTGGGGCTCGCTAGCCACATATGGCTGGCGGACCGCAGTTTTGCCACTCTGTTAACGAATAATTTTGCCGACCACTGGGATAAGGGACATAATCCCAAGGAACAACAACAGCCTGTAATGATTGGAATCGAGAGTCTAGGTCAGTGGTCGGCAAACTCATTCGTCAACCTCGCGGCAAACCACAGCTCTGTAGTTGGCCGCCCACTGCCTTAAACAAATGGACTTCCTGCTGGCTTCGGGGTTCCTGAGAGATGTGGGGAGCATTCCTGTCTTCAGGTAGTGTCTGAGCTCCCTTTCCGCCTATGCAGGGGACCAGAATGTCAGACGCAGCCTTGGGTTTGGAAGTCCCAGTGGGGTCTAAGGTGGAATGAAACTTTTCTGTGTTCTGGACATAAAGGGCCAATATGAGAAGAATTTGGAGGGGTGGGGGGAGGGAAGAAAAATCAATGGGCATAACCCCAAACCCAGTCCATCATCTAGCACAGTGGTTCTCAACCTTCCTAAGGCCGCAACCCTTGCCTACAGTTCCTCATGGGGTGGTGACCCCCAACCATGAAATGTTGCTACTGTTATGCGTCGTGATGTAGATATCTGCATTTTCTGATGGTCTTAGGTGACCCCCGTGAAAGGGTCATTCGACCCCCAAATGGGGTTGAGACCCACAGGTTGAGAACCACTGATCTAGCAGCATGTTTAATCCTCGGGCCTGGAACATAGACGGGAGCTTAACGCCCAAGCCTGGGGTAGTGGGGTGACAGAGAAGTACAACCACATTGAAACCGAGATTCAGAGTGTGTTCTGAGCGGAGTGGGCTAGTGCGACAGCATTACCGGAGATACTGCATTCAAATATGGTCTCAGAGAGCATCTGCATAGCACACCTGGCCCCGGGCTGAGTCTGGTTTCCTGAAAAGGCTTCTTCTCTGTTCACGCCAACACACTCTGCACCCTACCATTCTAGTCTCTGGCCCCTTTCTTCTTGCCCCTCCCTATGCTTGTTACACAGCCTGTTCTGAATTTCCCCTCTGCGTTCTGTTTCACCTCCAGCCCCAGGGAGAGAAACGCTGATGGGGCATCTCAGGTGGAAGCTTGGGGCTGGGATGCAGGAAGGGTAGTTGAGATAAAGGCTTGCACATGGCCTGAGGGAGCGTGAATGGACGTTTTCGGAGGAGTGTTCCTAAGCCACTTGACCTTGCAGTCGATGTTGATGGTTGACCTGGATCCCTGTGTGCTTGGGATTCTCAAAATAAATCCACTTTTCATTGCCAGTCACAACTCGATGCAAAAAAGACTTTCTTTCATGCTGTTGAAGCAATATTTTGGTGATGACTTTTCGGTTTTCCATTTGTCTTTCGTTTAGTGGATGTGGCACCCATTTTCCTTCCTTTAAAATCTTTCCCATTGCTTGTAAATGATTGGAAATTATTTTCTGAGCAACGTTTAATCTTTTTGCAAGTTGTTTTTTAGTTTGACACGCATCTTCATCCATTAATGCTTGTTAATTGTTGGTCTTCAAACATTTTTGGTTGGCTAGATGTTTTTTGTCTTTCACATTGAAATCACTTTTAAAGCGTTTAGACCAGCGATCACAAGGATCTTGAGATGGAGCATGTTCACCCTAAGCTTCCTGAAGTAGCACTTTTCTTCAAAACACAGTAATGAACGAAAACTTCCCTCACATGCTCTCTTTTTTGGCATGAAATTCAACATTTTTAAGCGTAAAAATTTCTATGATGTTTACACCTTTAGAAAATTTGACATATGATGTTTTGAAGCTTGTTGTCAATACAACAAAATAGCATACATATCAAATCGCGTTTATATCAACATCTGTGTAACTCCATCTAGTGAAAAAAAAATCCACAGTATTAACTGGCACACCTAGTATTAGTATAGATAACTGTAGATGAAAAAGGACAAACTAAAACTACTATCAGGAAATGGTTCAAAAATCTGAAGTTATGTTGTGATTTGCTGAGGTTTTACAGAGCCCCTGCCATGTGTTAATCACCGTGCTAGGTCCTTTGCATTCCTATCTCAAGTCATCGCCATGATAACCCTGGGAGGTGAAATGCTTTACTATGATTTCCTTATTCCACGGTTTAAAAACTGTGATGGAGAGCTTGCAACTTGCTCAGAACCATAGATGTAGTGCATGCTCTAGCTAGCATTTAGTCCCGAGTTGGTCTTACTCTCTGTTATCCGCTGAACGGCACCCTCAACATTTATATGTTAAGCCCTCGCCCCCAGGGCTTCAGAATGTGACTGTGTTTGGAAATTGGGTCTGGATGGAGATGACTCAATCACCAGGGCTCTTAGGATGACCCCTCATCCAATGTGATCAGAGTCCTTAAGGCAGAGGAAATCTGGGCACACAGAGTGACACCACAGATGCGCCTGCAGGGGAATGGCCAGAGGAGGAGGCAGCAGGAGGTGGCCTCGTATAGGCCCAAAGGCTGAAACAGGTCCTTCCCTTGTCCCTTCAGCGAAAACCAGCCTTTCTGACAGCTTGATCCCAGCCTTCTGGCCTCCAGAACTGCGAGAAAATAGATGCCTGTTGTTGAAGCCACCCAGCTGGTGGTGCTATGATTGTTCTGTGTGTGCTCGCTAGCACACTGCCACGCCCAGGTCTGCTCTGACCCCTCTCACGTGCAATGCATGGTCTGTGCTACTGGTGACTGCATGCACTTTTTTAAAATATATATATTTTATTGATTTTTTACAGAGAGGAAGGGAGAGGGATAGATAGTTAGAA
Source organism: Lasiurus borealis (assembly GCA_004026805.1). Classification (NCBI taxonomy): domain Eukaryota; kingdom Metazoa; phylum Chordata; class Mammalia; order Chiroptera; family Vespertilionidae; genus Lasiurus; species Lasiurus borealis. Next base: position 7,267 of record PVJN01008272.1, read on the forward strand.
ACATCAATGAGAGAGAAACATCAGTCAGCTCCTCCTGCACATCTCCCACTGGGGATGTGCCCACAACCAAGGTACATGCCCTTGACTGGAACTGAACCCGGGACCTTTCAGTCCTCAGGCCGATGCTCTATCCACTGAGCTAAATGATTAGGGCAGCATGCACTTTCTATGTGCTTTGCTATGAACACCCTGCTTCTCAAAGTAGACATTGGAAAGCTTCAGGTAAGAAATGGATTTACATAAATTTAAAAAATTTGTTTTGAGAAACAGAGACAAAGGAAGAGGGAGAGGAAGAGGGAAAAGGAGAGGGAGAGGGAGAGGAAAAGGGAGAGGGAGAGGGAGAGGGAGATCAATTAGTTGCCTGACACATCCACCCTCACTGAGGATCGAACCCACAACCCAGATATATGCCCTGACCATGTGTATGGGATGATGCTCCACCTCACTGAGTCACATAGCCCAGGGCTGCATAACTCTTCTTACCACTTACATCATCCCAGAAGATTCCTCTGAGGAAGTCATTGAAAAGAAAACTTTTTCCTTAATTAGTCTCAGAGGCACTCACTTCGAAGAGATGCTTCTCGTGCTCGTTATGACTCCGGCTTCCGTGGCCCTGTAGCACCGGGTGGCCACTTGTGAGTTGTGTAATGGGGCAAAGTGGGTTAATGAGGCTGGGAATTGGCTTCGGAAGTGCAAGGAGGCTTGTTAAAGTGTTGATGGTTTGGGGTTCTCTCTGCAACTGTTATTCCCAGGGAAAATTAAGGGTGACTGTAACACACATGTATGTGAGCATGCACACACACACATACACACACACATATACTGACATTCAGCCTTCCTGTATACACACACACACACACACACACACACACACACACACACTTATGAGCAATTGCATCCACATCAGTTTTATTTTTCCTAAGTCACGGCAGAAAGAGATCCTATAACATTACCTTTCTAGTGAGAACCAGTGATAAAAATCCCACCTGCCAGCCGAGATCGGTTTGGCTCAGTGGATAGTGCGTCGGCCTGCGGACTGAAAGGTCCCAGGTTCGATTCCGGTCGGGGGCATGTACCTTGCTTGCGGGCACAACTCCAGTAGGGAGCGTGCAGAAGGTGGCTGATTGGTGTCTTTCTCTCATCGATGTTTCTGACTTTCTATCTCTCTCCCTTCCTCTCCGTAAAAAATCAATAAAATATATATTTTTTAAAAAAATCCCACCTGCCAGTCACGGTGACATGAAATGCTCCTGGCAGTGAACACACGGAGTGGTTCATGTCACAGCTTCAGGGGCTCCCTGTTCTAGGTGTGGGACCTCCTCGTTCTCCGAGGAGCATCTGTGGAATCTGCCCCCCATTCTTCAGCGCACAGAGCTGGCTTTGTCCAGCAGAAGGAGGGTAAGGCGGTCAGGCTGAGAGGCAGAGGCAGGGTAAGCAATCTGAGACTCAGTCAAATTTGAGAGGGAAAGCAGGAAGCTCAATTTACCAACTACGGACAGTTGTCGGGGCTTCCATGAATCCGATCCTTGCTGGTTCTTTCCATCAGTGCACACTCTGGGGAGATTTCTATCTCATGTCACTCACCCCCAATTTTGAAATCCCAAATTTAGAAGTACTTTTCTTTTCTTTGTTATTTGGGAGACACCAAGAAATGTTAGTCCTGCCAAAACCGGTTTGGCTCAGTGGATAGAGCATCAGCCTGCAGACTGAAAGGTCCCAGGTTCAATTCCAGTCAAGGGCATGTACCTTGGTTGCAAGCACATCCCCAGTAGGGGGCATGCAAGAGGCAGCTGATCGATGTTTCTAACTTTCTATCTCTCTCCCTTCCTCTCTGGAAAAAATGAATAAAATATATTTTTTTAAAAAGAAATAGTCCTTAAATGCACACAAAGGAACACACACACACACACACACACACACACACACACACACAGTCTAAGCAATGGAAAAGCAACCATTTTGATAACCCACTGATAGAATAACAAAATCAGAATAAAGAGATACGTTCTTATTTTCTTTCAGAATAAGAAATAGAGATGAATAAGACCTTATTAACATATAAAGAAATTTTTATATACAATGAAGCAACAAGACGCAGAGAGGCCAAACAGCATACACACAATAATATAAAACAATCCAGGACATAGTGAGTCCGAGGCACCAGTCAAGTGTAAAGGGGGCTGAATAGGTGGTAATGGAAGATAATCTGATTTTGAATGGTGAGCACACAATGCACTATATGATTATCATGGAATGTACACTTGAAACCCATATAATCTTATTAACCAAGGTCAACCTCAATATGCTTGATAAAAAGAAATGATCATCAACAGCAAACAATGATAGGTGACTGTCTAATGTAGACTTTTAATGTTCTATCGCTCTTTCCTGCTTTAGAATAAGGTTCTGGAATTACCTTGGTCCTTGTCTTATCTGCCTCACAGATGGCGAATTCCCTGAGACCTGGCACTGTGTGTGCAGACATGTTCTAGAACTAACCCCATCTGCCTTTCCCCGGAAGAGGTTCAGTACCGGGGCCTGAGTTTTTATCTTTATTGTTGAGAGTATCACAGCTGTTCCCCCTCTTTTTCCCCATTGACCCCCTCCACCCAGGTCCTGCCCCACCCCAGGCCTCCACCGACCTATGGCCTGTGTCCATGGCAAGGCCTAGGTACATTTAAGTTCTTTGGTTAATAAAAAAGTGAACGCCATTTTTCTTAGATTCTTGCTATTTTTTAAAATATATATATTTTATTGATTTTTTACAGAGAGGAAGGGAGAGGGATAGAGAGTTAGAAACATCGATGAGAGAGAGACATCGATCAGCTGCCTCCTACACGCCCCCTACTGGAGATGTGCCCGCAACCAAGGTACATGCCCTTGACCAGAATTTAACCCGGGACCTTTCAGGCTGCAGGCCGACACTCTTATCCACTGAGCCAAACCTGGTTTCGGCTATTCTTGCTATTTTGATACCTTAACCTCTCCTCAATTTTCCCTCTAATACCACTCTCATTCCCAAATTTTCAAATTCTATCAGTAAATTAAGCTCAGTTCCTATATTATCTTCCCCTTGATACTCCCAGATCAAATTAGCCTCTCTCATTGAACTCACTTTATACTGTTTAAGTGTGATTTTCTTGTGACAGGTAATATATATGTTACTTAGTTAATGACATAAATACCTCCATCTGATTCATTTTCCATTCTCTATAACCCTTAGCTAAGTGACTCCTGGCTTCTCAATCAATGTTTGCTATGTTAATACACCCGCTCATTAAAATAAGAGGAAACCTGCGCAGGTTTCAGATCTCTGCTGGAGAGCAGAACCCTCCATGTAGAGAGAAAGGAGAGCATTTGGTTTCCATGGAGCCCTAGAGAGGACCCTTCGAGTCAACAATAGACGGGGGCTGCTTTGCTGGGCCCTTTGCAATGAGATGCAAGCTTGAAGGTCCCTTCAAATGTTGCCAGTGAAATAACACGCTAGTCAAATCATTTGCAAAGTCCATTAAACATGATTGGGCTGATTCTCTCCCACCTGGAATTATTCTTGCACCCGAGAGCCCGCCTGGCAGATAGCAAGCCCTCAACAAGGGCCTGTTCCCCGTGGAAGTGGTGTGGGAGCCGCAGGAGAGAGTGGGGTCCTTCTTTTTTTTTTTTAAATATATTTTATTGATTTTTTTACAGAGAGGAAGGGAGAGAGACAAAGTCAGAAACATGGATGAGAGAGAGACATCGATCAGCCGCCTCCCGCACGCCCCCTACTGGGGATGTGCCCGCAAGCAAGGAACATGCCCCCCGACCGGAATCAAACCTGGGACCTTTCAGTCCACAGGCCGACGCTCTATCCACTGAGCCAAACCGGTCTCGGGCGAGTAGGGTCCTTCTTACACAGAAGAATGACAGCCTGAGATGGGAAGCACAGGGCTCAGGCTGGGGGGGCGGCGCGGGGGTCTGGAGTCTGGGGAAATCAGTTTGGGAGACAGGAAACAGAGGAGACAGAACTGGCCGTTCTTGGAGATGAAAAGTCGTTGGTCTTTGTGAAACTACGGTTATTGGATGAAGTGGGGCGTTGTTTGCCCCCGTGGCTGCTGGAAGCGGAGTCTTGAGATATCTGGAGAGAGAGAGTCATCTGAGACTCGCGTGGGAGAATAAATGTGTTACAGAAAATCGGAATAACCAACCATGCTCGGAGAGTTTGGAGTTACATTTACTACGTGCGGGTCCAGAGGAAAAATGTTTCTTAAGTTCTGAGCCCCAACATGCAGAAATTTTCCCTATTTATAGGTTTTTACCTTCTTTGTCTCCCAAATATGGGATGTTTCCCGCCCCTTGGCAAGTTCTTAAAGGGCCCCTATGTGCTGAGGCCTTGAGACCTCAACCAAAGGCCTGGCCTGGTGCGAGCGCTGATCATTTTGTCCAGGGAAGGTTTAATGGCCTCTCTGAAGTGAGAATAGTCTCATTTTTCTTATTGTTTCAGCAAGCAAGCATTTACAGAAGCCAATAGCAAGGTTAAAACGTCAAACAGCAGTTTTTCTATAAGATGGATGCTTCAGTGTTTGCTTTATTTTTTCTCAACTTGAACTTCTCACGATGGACGGTGTTGGAGGGCTGTGTCGTTTTCAGTCCATCTTGTCCTCAGAGACGGGAGGAACGGCGGGTGCCTCTGGCCGTCAGGCTGTGGAATCTGGCTCGGAGCCGCAGCGGCGGTGCCCACGGGGCATTGTGACGTCACGCTGGAGGCCCGGGGACGCTCTGTCACAATGGTCCTGGGTGACCGCCAGCGGGGCCGGGCCTGCGGCCACTCTCTGCGCTGAGTGCTCAGCAGGAGGCCTTGCTCGCTGGGCGGCGACAGGTCTCGGGATGGGGAACCTGGCCTCGTGGTGCGGAGGTATGTCCGGGGGGGACCAGGCGGTGCTGTCCCTTCTCAGGGGCGAGGCCATACTTCTCCCCGCGTCTTCTCGGCACGTTCATGCCTCTCCTGACAGCTGTCGCGTAGAGCTGTCAATGTCTGGTGTCCTGCGATGTTCGGCACCTTCACCGTTTAGAGAGCTATTCATTGGGACAATATGAATCGTACGATTTCATTTTGTCAAAAACTTATGAAAAGTGTGAATTACAGAGGCCTCACTGAACCCAGAACGGTGGAGATGGGTGGGCGAGCACTGCGCACAGGGAAGGGAGATGGACATTAGCCGCCTTATCTGGGTTTCATCCTGGGATGGTGACTGTTTTCAGGGTAATTGGGGCAGGTTGCTTCCATGGCCGTGATCGTTTCTCAGTCGTGTCGTTAGAATGCGTGTCCAGGTGTCAGTTGGTGACGTGGAACACGCATTTCCTTTTCTGCCTTCCGTGTTGTCAAACATTCTTTCGTTACAGAGATACAGTGGTACCTTGAGATACGAGTGCCCTAACATACGAGACTTTTGAGATACGAGCTGTCGAACGAGCGATTTTTGCTTTGAAATACGAGCAACATTTGAGATAGGAGTCATCGTGCGGATCGGCCAGCTGCACACGACCCACCAGTTTACCGCGACTTGAGCGTCTCATAGTTTCCCATGCCTCAAGGTTATGGAACGAATTAAATTCGTATCTCGAGGTACCACTGTATCTTTATCTTATCATCCAACTTAATTCACCTCCGCAGAGGTAACGATTGTGAGGATGTAGTGTTTGTGTTTACTCAATTACCAACCAATAGCCAATGTTTTAAACAAGCAATGACAGGTGGAGAAAGAGGCTAGTGACATGATGGGGACAGAGAGATAATCAAGTAGCTAGAGGGTTAGACACATAATAGAGAAAAGTAGGTAACGTCCACACAGGTGAGAGAGATAAAACTTCACATAAATAGAAAACTGCCTGCTGTTTTATATACATTTGTAGCTTCAAGAAAAAAGGGGTCCTCTTTAAAGATATCCTAAAATAACGCCTGGCTGTTTCCATTCTCACCCTTGAGGTGCTTTTTCTATGGCTGGTGACCTGTCTCATTCTAGAAAAATTCCTATTTGGGCGGAGGAAATAAGACATGGTGATATTGATTCACGGGATTGAGAATTACAAGACTCAGTGAATAGAGTGTCGGCCTGTGGACTGAAAGGTCCCAGATTTGATTCTGGTCAAGGGCATGTACCTTGGCTGCAGGCACATCCCCAGTAGGGGGTGTACAAAAGGCAGCTGATCCATGTTTCTAACTCTATCCTTTTCCCTTCCTCTCTGTAAGAAATCAATTAAAAAAATATATTTTAAAAAAAGAAAAAAAAATTTTAAATAAAAAAATAAATAAATATTAAACTGACAGTGATTCATGCTTTTCCTCTGGTCTGTTACTGGCAAGGTGTCCATAGCTCTGTGTGGTGTGAATGCCTCTCTCACCTTCTCTCCTGGTGGATGTTCCTACAGGAATGTCTCCAGAAGTGCAAGAAATCCAGTCTGTCCATAAGGATTTCTACTGGCGAACAATCCGGGTCCACCCTCTGGATCAATCCGGAGAAGGTACTGTGGGAATTCCATCAGAAACCTGATGCACTTTTAATAATCGCCACACATTCCATTTCCCACGCGTGAGGAAAACATCCGTAAGAAGATTTCTCCACTCATACCGTCACTTCTCTTCTTCCTTGCCATCTTTCCCACCCAGGACGAAGACCCGGCAGTGGCTCCTCCCTACTTGGCACCCAGCCCCCTCCCCACACCCTGGCCCCGTGTCCACGCAGGCAGAGCTCCCTCAGGCACTCCCGGCGAGCAGCCGCCAGCCTGCTGACCCCTGTTCTGTGTTCCCCCAGCTCCGCCCGAGACCTTCCCGGAGGCGCCTCCTCAAGGAAAGGAAGCTGCTGGTCCAGTAAGACCCCCCTCGCTCAGTTCTAGTGCAAGGTCGCTCTCCTAGTGTCTCCCTGTTAAGTCCGCTTCAAATATAAGAGCCTGAGCAGGTGAGTGTACCAGACATGCACGCCGCCCTGGATTCTGTGCGTGAGCGCTGATTGGAAGCTTCCACGGGCTCGTCACTGAGGGAAGGAGACGTCTTGAGTGTCCATAAGGCCACCGAACTGGACGCTTTCAAAGGAGCCCAGCTGGTGTGGCTCAGTGGTTGCGTATCCACTCATCTCCCAGGATGTAGAAGTACAGCCTCAGGCATGGAGTCAATTCTGTTGTAAAACTATGATGCTGGCCGGAGGGTACCAGTCGTACTGGAGCGATTGCTGGTACGATACACACACGTCTAATCACGATGCTGGAACCTGGAGCCAGTCCGCTATTTTTTTTTTTAAGAATAAGTGTGATTTGGGGGCAAGGAGACTTGTCCTGGGTGACCTTCAGTTCTGTTAGGTTTTACCGTCGTCACTCTACTTACATTAGCGTCTGATAAGCAAGTGTTTTCTTTCCATCAACCCGATTGTCCAATGAGAACACAGAGGCTCCTGCAGGATGCGGTTTGGATACTGATACTAATATCGGATGCAGAGCGCCTGTCTGGGTGGTGAGAGAGTGCTGGAGATGAATGGCTATGATGGTCACACATGAAATGAATGAACTTAAGGCCAGTGAATGTACACTTTCAAATGAGCCCAGCTGGTGTGGCTCAGTGATTGAGCATTGACTCATGAACCAAGAGGTCACAGTTTGATTCCTGGCATGGGCACAGGCCCAGGTTACAGGCTCAGTCCCCCGTGGGGCCCTGAGGACCGGGGGTAGAAGGGGACAGAGGAAAAGGACAGAATGCCCTGGCCGGGTGGCTCCGTGGGTTGGAGCGTCATCCCCTACAGGAGTTGGTTGTGGGTTCGATTCTAGGTCAGGAGCATACCTAGGTTGCAGGTGTGATCCCCGGTGGGTGGGTGCATACAGGAGGAAACCGATAAACATTTCTTACATCAGTGTGTATCTTCCCCTGACCCTTCCTCACAAACATATCTCTCTTGCTCTCTCCTCCTTTCTTTCTGTAAACATATCCTCAGGCAGAAATTAAAAACTAAATAAATAGCCGAAACCGGTTTGGCTCAGTGGATAGAGCGTTGGTCTGCAGACTGAAAGGTCTCAGGTTCGATTCCTGTCAAGGGCATGTATCCTGGTTACGGGCACATCCCCAGTGGGGGGCGTGTAGGAGGCGGCTGATCAATGTCTCTCTCCCACTGATGTTTCTAGCTCTCTATCCCTCTCCCTTCCTTTCTGTGAAAAATCAATAAAATATATTTTTAAAAAATAAAATGAATAAATAAATAAAACACCCCTCTCCTTTGGTTTTAATGTGGTTTATTTTTGGTATCAAGTTTGTAAACCGTCAGGTGCTATGAGCAGAAGATAAACCCTGGTTTCTTGTTTTGTGTTTTCCCTTGAGAGCTGAACGCTTTTGTGTCCATTTAAAACCTATATGAGATATCCCGCTTTTCAAAGAGAACCTTCCGGAAGGTTTTCATTGACAACTTTCCTGATGAGGGGACACGGACGCTTGGATTTATTTGTGGGAAAAGCACAGCACAGATGGGGCTCAGCGAGGGGAACGGGCCATGACCCCGGGACTGGGAGAACCTCTAATGTTTCCCACGTCAGCAGTTTCCCAGCTCCACCTGCCTGCCGGGACCCGCAGTGACTATGTGTGCAAATCAGCACTGTCTGCCAATTCCCTCGCATCCTAGTACAAAGGCTGTGTTAATAGTAAGAAGAGGAACCTGGCAAAGTACAGTCATTTAAGCTTTCTACATGATACAAATTAAAGTAAATAGTATAGCATTGATTTCTAATTCACATTTTATGTATGTGTCATTAAATAACGGTTAACCCACTTACATTGGAATTCTCTTTAAGAAGTTATATTTGATCACATAGAAAACATGTTCTGGTAGATGATAGACAAAGAGCTGATTTATTGGCATTTTCTTAATTTACTGACTGGCAGTCACTCAGCACTGGCACCGGTCAGGCCGGAAGGATGGGTTTGGTTTGGGGAAGCGGATGAACGGCCCTGGAAATGAAGGACACAGCTCCATGCAATGGCGACTCTGACTCACAGTCCGTGCACTGACATGCCTGTGTCTCTCTCACAGACCGTCTATCCTCCCGAGAACTATCTCCCCTGCGAGGAGGCAGTCATTATCATCAAAGTACGACACAAAAATCGCCTCTGGCCAGCTCGTGGGTGCTTCTCCTCACCCCACCTTTTCGTGCGGAGGCATTGAGGAGGTAAGCGCTTCCCTGCCCGAGTGAGAACCGGGTCAGGGCTGACTCTGCCGGGATGGCCACTGCATCCTTGTTTACACCGAGAACAAACAGTCCCTCCCAGTTCCAGCCACGGTCAGCCTCCGCTCCTGGTCCCAGGTGAAGCATGCAGAGACACAGCAGGCACTCGTGGGAGGTCTGTATGTGTGATGTTCACACACGGGGCGATGCTGAGGGACACGGGGTTTGGGTCAGGCTGCCAGGATCCAGTCCTGGCTCTGTGACTTCATCACACTGAGACCATCAGCTTCTTTCTTGGCTGTCTATAAAATGACGATGAAATGTGCACCTGTTTTATGAGGTTACTAGAGGCCCCGTGCACGAATTTGTGCACCGGTGGGGTCCTTCAGCCTGGCTTGTGGGGATCAGGCCAAAACGGGCTCTCCAACATCCCCCGAGGGGTCCCAGATTGCGAGAGGGTGCAGGGCAGGCCAAGAGACCCCATTGGCGCATAATCGGGGCCAAGGACGGACCGTGGGAGGGCTCCAGGGTGCACGTGGCTTCCAGTGATGACAATAATGGAAATGGAGAGCCAGGGTTGGGGAACCTTGCAATGTCCTAGAACTGGGAATCAACAGTGAAGTGATGTCAGGCTCGTGGGAGCAGCCCCTTTACACACCCTCCTCCTCTTGACAGACAGATTTTAGAAACTTACCCACCTGGATAGCGTGGCAGTGATGGCTATGATTTAACACAGCGGTTCTCAACCTTTTTTAATGCTGTGACCTTTTAATACAGTTCCTCATGTTGTGGTGACCCCCAATCTTAAAATTATTTTCGTTGCTACTGTAATTTTGCTACTGTTATGAATCATAATGTAAATATCTGTGTTTTCTGATGGTCTTAGGCTCTATAGCAGCAGTTGTAGAAACATAGATATTTACATTATGATTCATTAACCGTAGCAAAATGACAGTTATAAAGTAGCAAAGAAAATAATTTTATGATTGGGGGCCACCACAACATGAGGAACTGTATTAAAAGGTCACAGCATTAAAAAAGGTTGAGAATTACTGACTTAATGGAATAAATTTCTCCCATTTTCTAAAACTGTGCTTTTCTTTTCCTTTTGCAGGGGGCGGTGCTCAGGGTGTAATTCCTGAGCTGTGGCTGGCCTCGTTTACATGATGCCAGAGCTCATCTCTGAAGCAGGAGATTACCTGGCTGCCAGGGGCTGTCCTCGGAGCATCTGTGGCGTGGACTACCTGTACCTGGCCATCATCACATCTCGATGTCTGTCCCAGATGTCCTGGGACATTTCATGGTCACTAAACCCAGTCCTGTGCGCGGGTGAGTAATGAGCAATGACTTGCAAGACGTCACCCCGTTTTAGCGATGAGAAACCGGAGAATAACAGGGCTCAAGCCATCAACGTAGAAGAGGAGTAGGAATTCAAGTGCTGAGGTTACTTCTACGCACATGTATGCTCAGAGTCCATAACAACATCTATGTAACACGGAACTCGCCTTCAGAGACTTGCCTGCTCTGAAATCGCCCTCCGCGTGCCTCATGCTGTGTGTGTGTGTTTCCTGGTAGGTCACGGTGCGGAACTGCCTCTCGAACAAGGACACGTTTCAGGCGAAGGCCTCCTGCCTCGTGTGTGGTCACCCCATCCCTGTAGCTCCCCCTTCGTGTTTACATTCTGAGGAGGGTTTGTAACAGGCGGTGCAACCTTTATGAGTTAGCAACTCATTTCTTTTTTTAAAAAAATATATTTTTAATTAATTTCAGAAAGGAAGGGAGAGAGAAAAGGAAGAGGGAAAGATAGAAACATCGATGATGAGAGACAATCATGGATAGACTTCCTGCATGTCCCCTACTTGGGATCGAACCCACAACCCGAGCATGTGCCCTTGACCAGGATCGAACTCGGGACCCTTCGGTCTGCAGGCCGACGCTCAATCCATTGAGCCAAACCGGCCAGGGCAGAACTCGTTTCTTAGGAACAGAGAAACAGAACCTCAAGGGGAAGGAGCAGGTCACACTGAGGTTGAGGGGCAGGAATTCTGGTCCACCTGGTGCTCTGTTCACGTGGAACTTTCATGCCTCTGCATGACTCTTGCAGGTGTGTGGGTCTGTGTGTGTGTCCTGTTTTGCTGAGGGTTTGCATTTCAGAAAGCCTTAGGATCAACAAGAGGACTTTTAGATCATGAACCTGAACTGGGCAGATAGGAGTGAAGGGAGGTGGAGTGGCAGTTTGGTGACGTCCTGGACCGCGGCGGTCTTCTGAGATACACTGGCACTGCTTTGTCACTCAGAGGCGTGTCTATCATCACAACACATGTCACTGCCTTCAAGTCATGCGGCTTCAAGTATCTTCACTTGGGCGTCCGCTGAGAGGAAGCCCTTGTGTTGAAACCGTTCTTTTAAAAAAAAAATCATCCTTTTTCTTTAGGATGAAGAGCGAAGGCAGTAGAAACTTAATTAGCTCGTCGCTGCTGCTGGTTATTTGGGGAGAAAGCCATTAGGTTCCACTGAGTCCACACGAGGTTTTTCTCAAGTGGGCGCTGTAGTGGGAAAACATGGTTGCAACATCGCTTGCAGAAGGAAAGGAGGCGCAGATGGTCAGCCAACAGGAAGCGACTACAGAAATGAGTGTCTACACTTAACTGAAAATTGCACCCCGGAGCATGCAATTCTTCTCCAGGCCTAGCTCAACTGTGGTCTGTGGAAAAGGATTCGAAGAGAATCTTTAGAGAATGAAAAGTGGAGGGGCGTAGTGTTCTGGATGGTTCTTTATCAAATGAACAAATGATGCTTTTTTAACAGCCTCTGATGGGGGGCGGAATGCAAACAGGAGCCTGCTGCTCTCCTCTTGCCCCACTCCCGTTCTCCTTGGCACGCTCAGGGAGTGGGGTCAGCAGCTCCCCCCTCCCCGCACCCCACCCCTGCTCCAGGCCTTTAACGCCCTATTGATTGTGTCCAATGCATTCAGGTTCTTGGCTTGATCTCTTCCCATCAACCACCCGCCCCCGGCCTCCCCTCTGAGATCCCAGGCTTTCTCTCATGTATCTTGCCACACATGTGTCCATTGTACGTTCTATAAAACAATTAAATGGCTCTGCCATTTCTTCCTACTCTTATCCTAATTTCTATTTCATTACTTTCTTTTTTCTTTGGTGTACTGTCCTATTGACATTATTAAGGTTTTACTTTTACTTAAACAGGGTGTTTACGTCAGTAATGTTCCTCTGTTCCCATGTGGATGTGAATAAGGCCGCACGTCTCTCAGTGTGATGTTTCTTGCTAGTTCTCACAGTTTTCATTTGCACAATTGCTACCACCACTTATTACCACGGTCTGGTTTTAATTATGACTTTACGGACGTTTGAGTTTACAAGTTTGTTCTCTTAAGTTTCCTACCACTACAGGCGATGGCTTTGTGAAGGAGTCTTTTTGTATTCTGGGCCCTTCTCTGTGTGGGACAGATTGGAAGGTTTTGGATGGTCGAGGAAAGGGTTTATGTCCATGCATGTGTGTTACATGTGGTCACTTTCCCGTCCTTTGGGGTTGACTGATGCTTTCCTACCTAGTTTGGCTCAGTGGATAGAGCATCAGCCTGCAGACTGAAGGGTCCCAGGTTCGATTGTGGTCAAGGGCATATGCCTAGGTTGTGGGCTCGGTCCCCAGTAGGGGGCGTGCAGGAGGCAGCCAATCAATGATTCATCTCTCACTGATGTTTCTCTCTCCCTCTCCCTTCCTGTCTGAAATCAATAAAAAACAATAACACTACAGTGAGAAGGTAGGGAGGGTTAGGGGAGTAAGAGATCAACCAAAGGACTTGCATGCATCCATATGAGTACAACCAACAGACGCAAAACACTAGGGGCGGGGCAAGTGCCAGGGGTAGGGGAGGCCTGGGGGCGGGGGGAGGTTGGTGAAGTGGGGGGTGGGGAAAGAAGACATATGTACTACTATTTGTAATACCTTAAAGGACAAAATTAAATTCAAAAAATTTGCTTAGCATTTATTTTCTTCATAATAGAAGTCCCTCTGAAGTCTCCTAATCAATTCCAAGGGTCTTTCAAAAATGCTTGAAATACATTAGGTTTTTATCTGATAATATCCCAATAAGTGGATGTCCATCTCTTTCTTTTTTTTAAGTAAAGATGTTGGGTTTTTCAAAATATGTATTTCTTAATTGATATCTGAGAGGAAAGGAGAGGGGAAAGATAGAAACATCAATGATAAAAATCATTGATCTGCCGAAACCGGGTTGGCTCAGTGGATAGAGAGTCGGGCTGCGGACTGAAGGGTCCCAGGTTCGATTCTGGTCAAGGGCATGGACCTTGCTTGCAGGCACATCCCCAGTAAGGGGTGTGCAGGAGGCGGCTGATGGATGTCTCTATCTCATCGATATTTCCCTCTCCCTTCCTTTCTGTAAAAAAAAAAATCAATAAAATATATTTTAAAAAGAAGAAGGAAGAACATAATATGCATAGGACAATAGTTTGGTGAAGGCTAAGGGAGAAGGTGGGCTCGGGTGGAGATGTGAAAAGGGGGGAAAAAAAGAGGAACAGCTGCAATATCAATATTAAAATTAAAAAAAAAAAAAAAGACCAGGGCCAGTATTCAAACCCCAGCTGCTCTCTATTCTTCAGTTCTCGACAGACCTTTCAAAGGGGGGGTGTGTGTGTTTGGGGGTGGGAGGGGGTGATGGGAGGAAAACAAATAAAGAAAAACAAGTAGAGATACTGGCATCACAATCCAAACAAAGATCCAAGACAGAAAAAGCAAAAAGAAATCGGATTAGGGCGACGAGCGAGCTCTTTTTGGACCAGACTCCCCGGGGCCGGGGACCGGGCTCTGGCCGCCGCCGGGCACACCGAGAGGACCACACCTCCCAGGGCCTAGAGCGGCCGCGGCGCCGCGGGGAGGCGGGGCGACGGCGGCTTCCGGTTCCGGGGCAAAGGCCCCACGTGTGCCGACCCTCCTGGCCCCGCGCGACTCGGATCCGGTGGCGGCGGCCGCTCGGGCCGGGAGTGGGTGGGGGACGAGCCGGCGGCCGGGCAGGGGAGGAGCCCCCCGCGAGCTGTCGGAGCCGTGAGTGCTGGCGGGCCGGGCCGGGCCGGGCCGGGCCGGGCCGGGTTGGGCTGAGCGGGGCCGCGCAGGGCGGGGACGAGGGGGAGGGCGCAGACCCCGCCCCCGACCCCGGGAGCCGGTGCGGTCCTGGGGCGAGGGCGGCGGCGGCGGGAGGCGGCGTCGTGGCCCCGCCGCGCGTCCCGGGGGCCGGAGCTGGACGCTGCGGGCCGCGGGGGGCGCCCCAGGCGTGTCCTCCTCCCGGCCCCGCGCCCCCGAGCCGAGGCCTGCGGGGAGAGAGCCGCTCGCGCCCCATCGCTTCCGCGCTGCCCCCGGCGGCGGACCGAGGGGGGAGTGGCCTGGGCCCGGCGGCTCCTTAAGCAGCGTCTTCTCGCCCCGCCTCGCAGGTGGCTCCGGGGTCTCCCCCGCCTTGTCCCGGCCTGGACGGACAGACAGACAGACAGACCCCCGTCTCTGGCCACCACTAGCCCCCGGTCCAGCAGCCACGCAGAGACACCCACCGGCGGCGGTCACCGTGTAGGCCTCGCAGACAGTCTGGCTCGGGCGCCCCGGCTGGCTGTCGGGGTGGCTGACCCCGAGCTGACCGACCGCGGCAGCTTTCTCCTCCTCCTGCCCACTTTCCCGAGGGCCCGATGGGCAGGCACTTCTTGCCACCCCCCTGGGCAGGAGGGTGCGGGCCTCTGCTTTGTGTCTGGCTGCACCTAAAAGTTTGTTAGAGAAGTGTGTCGTGGAGACGCTTCTCCCAAAGGTGGCAGCCCACTTTTTGTCATTTTCCTGATTTTCCTGGGCGTCGCATGTTTTTGGCTCCTAAGCGCTCTGATCATCCGTCTGCCTTGGTTCCGGCTCTTCCACCACCACCGTGGTCCTGGGGAGCAGTGTCTCTCCTCCCCCACGACCGCCACCCCCACCTCCCCAGGGTCCCTCTTGCAGGCAAGGCGTAGCGGCTGGTGCTTTTTCTCTGTCCCCACTTTTTCTCCTCCCAGCCTCTCCTCCAAGCCACCACCCCCACGCATGGGCCTTGAGATCCAGAAAGCCACATCTGAAAGGTGGTGGGGGGCCTGGGAGGAGGCCCGTGGCCTGGAAGCGGGACAGCAGAGCAGTTGGGGGGCGGGGGTGTGTGGCCCTGGGTCTGGGGTCAACTTGCTGAGCTTACCAGGTAGCCTAAGGAGGGGCAGGTTTGGAGGGAAGGAAGGGAATCTTTCCTGCCGGGACTCGTCATCTTCACCCCATTCTCCGCCGCTGTACCCCCTTTTGCTGTCTTTGTGTACATTATATGGCAGGAGACATTTCAAGGGCACGGCAAGGCTTGCTAGGATGTGAGGGGCTCTTGGGCGTTGTTGCAAAGGACACAGGTGGTTTTCCCATTTAATTGGGCACCATCAGAAACGGATCGGCCCTAGTCTCTTTCTACTTTTGCATCCTCCCATCCCCCTTTAAATTTGGCCTTCACTGGAAACGTGGGGTCCTTTCTGCTGGAACCTCACATTTACTGCCTTTGCCTCAGGTACGGGTTCTCCAGTGTCTGCAGCTTAAGTGCCCGCAGGGCTTGTGAAGCAGATGGGGTGGGGCCA
This sequence comes from Lasiurus borealis, assembly GCA_004026805.1. Taxonomy (NCBI): domain Eukaryota; kingdom Metazoa; phylum Chordata; class Mammalia; order Chiroptera; family Vespertilionidae; genus Lasiurus; species Lasiurus borealis. Next base: position 23,091 of record PVJN01008272.1, read on the forward strand.
GCCCCAGAGTGGCTGTCGAGAGGCCTGGGCTGGCGCTTGAGAATTTCGGGGGTCTGACAAGTTTTGAGGTGCTGGTGGTGGTGCTGCTGGTCTAGGTTCCCGAGGCTGAGAACCACGGCCTTTGGCCAGACTTCTTCACATAAAGCTCGCAGTGGTTTGGAGATCAAAAGACGCGTGTACAGAACACTTATGTGCTGGAAACCAATAATAAGAGCGTGTGTGGGTCATTGAACCACAGGGGTCTGAATCCTTTCATTTGTAGAATTAAGAAAGTGTACTTAGCTAAGACCGGTTTGGCTTGCGGACTGAAATGTTCGATTCCGGTCAGGGGCATGTACCTTGCTTGCAGGCACATCTCCACTGTGGGGCGTGCAGGAGGTGGCTGATCGATGTCTCTTTCATCGATGTTTCTGAATTTCTACCCCTCTCCCTTCCTCTCTGTAAAAAATCAATAAAAAAAAAAGTGTACTTGAAAAGCAAAAAAACAACTCCGAATGCCACCTTATCGTATACCAAATTGAAAATGAAATTCTTAAAAAGTTTTCCCCTTAATTTTTTTATTTCTCTTGACAGGTGCTTCTCTTTTGATCATATAGCTTATACTCATAAACTAGGTTTTTGCTGTGAATCCCTAGTATATAAAGTCCCTGATATTTCTTAACTAAATATTAAATTCTGTAAGGTCAGAACTTATGCTTTTTTTCATCTTTCTCTGCCTAGCACCCTGGGTGGTGAGATACTTGCAATGAGCTCACCCCCAGCCCTCCTTGAAGAAGCTTTTCTCTACCAATTCTGTGCCACGTAGTAAAACAATATATGGCTATTACAGCTGATTCCCCCGGAAGATTGTAATAAACGCTAATGCCAAGTGCGTGTAGTTGTCCCTGTGAGTGCTTTATTACCCAGAATCCCTGGCCTCCACTGATTCTTAATGTGCTTCTATACTCAAGTTGGAAGAAAAAAATAGCTTAATTAAATTCACACATTTATTGAGCACCTTTTCTTCCAAATATCTGGTAAAATGTTAGGCTCTGGAACTAGGAAAGTGAGTAAGGAGGTCTTTGCTCTCAGGGGCAGGGCTCACAGTGGGAGATAAAGATGCTAAACTGCCTTCAGCGAGAAAGGCTTCCTAGGATTACTTCCACTTTGGACCGTGCTTTAGTCTGCGGTGGAAACCTAACACTTCTCAGATTCCTCTGGTCCAGCAAGCCTGGGCCCCATCCTTTAGCATCTCCGAGGCTGGGGAGCCCTGGGAAAGCCAGAAGGAGGTCATCTGGGATAGAGCAGGGAGCGCCCGGACTAGAGTATTAATTACAAAACTAGAAACCTAGTTAATGACTTCTGAATTGATTGTTCTGAATGACGCATCATATTTACAACACCTCAGGTCAGGCTGTATTTATAATGTCCTGTTATCTTTTATTAAGTAATGTGTGATTGGCATTGACCATGTTCGTTGTAGTCATTCATTGGATACAGCTAGTGTAACTCTGGCTGCCAAATGAAAACTCTGCTGTTATCAGGATGGGAGTCAGGTTTGCTGACTGCCCTTTTTCTACTTCAGATTAGTTTGGGTTCTGTTTTAACCTGGGGCATATAGGTGCTGCTTTTATGTAGGTCATTAACCATCTCTAAGGTTAATCTTTGTGTTGGAGATTAACCACTATGATCATGATGGCCTCTTAAAATCTGTATTTGGTCTCTAGCCTGCCTCAAGTCTGTGTGAATTCCTTTCACCATCCTAAGCTGATGCATTAGGGCTCAAGTACTCAATAAAGCCATATATCCTTGTTCCTCAAAACACCTTCCTTATCACCAGCCAAGAGCTGGATAGTTTCTCAAAAGATAACCCAGCCAAAACCGGTTTGGCTCAGTGGATAGAATGTCACGCTGCGGACTGAAAGGTCCCAGGTTCGATTCCGGTCAAGGGCATGTACCTTGGTTGTGGGCACATCTCCAGTAGGGAGCGTGCAGGAGGCGGATGATCGATGTCTCTCTCTCATCGATGTTGCTAGTTCTCTATCCCTCTCCCTACCTCTCTGTAAAAAATCAATTAAAAAAAAATTTTTTTAAAAAGATGACCCAGCTCTCTGCCTTTAGGTAGAAAATCCTCCCCATCTTCAGGATGAGTTGATGTGACTTGTCCAAGGTGACACATGTTTAGGAGGTAGTCACAGATCATAACTCCAAAGGCAGAACTGCCCACTGTTCAGCCTCCTGGGTCTTTAGTACATATCTATGGGACACATTTTAAATTAAAAAAAAAAATGAAGTGAATTATAATGATTTTAGAGCTTTATTTTACATTTTTCATGTTTGCATTTACTCTCAGTGACATTTAAAATATATATATATATATTTATTGATTTCAGAGAGGAAGGGAGAGAGAGAGAGAGTAACATCAGTGATGAGAGAGAATCATTGATGGGCTGCCTCCTGCACACTCCACACTGGGGACCAAGCCTGAAACCCGGGCATGTGCGTTTCACCAGGAATTGAACCGAGATCTCCTGGTTCACAGGTTGATGCTCACCCACTGAGCCATGCCAAGTGGGCTGTGACATTTTATGCCCATTGTACACTTTGATCCTAACCACAAAGTCTACAGATTCAGGTGGAAGGTATTTATATCTCAGCCTCCCTGGCTTTGCTGTCCCACCACCGCCTACCTGCCCTCTTTCTCCTCCCTGTCTTCCCCTTCTCTACACCTAACTCTGTTTCTTTGAAACCATTGAGCCACTTCTCTCCGTGCTACTCAGATATTTTATGTTGAATCTACTAAAGAAGGAAAAAAATTTAAGTGGCACAATAGTTTTTAAATAGAGTTTGAGCTTGATGTGTTCAAAAGTCAGTGAATTCATTTTATTTCTTTTGCCTTCTGCGTTAAGTTTTTGAGGGACTTGTTGGGTATACTAACTGCTCGCCTCCTATTGCCTCCTCCCAGTTACAGGGAGAGAAGGGGACTATGATACTGATCCGCAGGAGCGTTGCTAGTATGATCTGGGAGGATTGCATGTAACTGCTTATTAGAGTTTATTTCCATCCTGTCTGTCAGTTTCCACCTTGGAAAAGGGTCCTGTTTGTGCAGGAGGCAGCTCTGTGCCCCAGCTCCTCCACCACCTTGGGGAAAGGTCCTATTTGATGTTAAACAAGGACTCCTCTGGTTTAACACTTCACAGACCAAGACTTTTCCTGTACATTTTAATCTTTTTGTAATTTCGATGAAATAAAAGACTGTTTGCTTAACATTTAAATCGTGCCTTCTTCCCAAAAGGATTAACAGCAAGTTGGAAAAAGAGAAAAATACATATTGGGCATCTGCCCTATGCGAGGCTGTATGCTGAGTGGCTCTGTATGTTACTTCACTTCCTCTTTAGGACAGCCATCTGAGGTGGTATGGGCCACATTTTGAAGATGAGACTTAGGCATGGCTAATAAGTGAGGAGAGGGATCCAGCAAAGGGCCCCAAAGCCCCTAATTTTATATGGAAAACATGGAGAAACATTTTGTGTATGTGACAGATAACAGAACAAAAGAATCTTTGCAGCAGGGGGATCTTACTGGGCTAATCTTTAGTTTTAAAGAACAATACAGCATTGGAAAAGGGCAGTTAACAGTTTTTAGTAGTTGATTTCTATTCTGTGGGAAAGAAGATCTGTTGCAATGACCCAGTAAGCAGTCACATTCAAATTTCAAGCTTGCGGATCTGAATTAAGACAAGAATGGAGACTGGAAGAGATAGCGATGTCCGCTACATAGAATCACTTGAAACTTTCTTATCACTGTTTTCTTCTGAAAATTATTTGCTACTAAGTAGGTCACTCTCTCCTTGAGACCTTGTCATTTAGGCTCCAGAGTGACCCCCGCAAATAGTAATATTTTAAGGTGGAGAAGCAGGAACCCTTCCATTGCCTGCGGTTCCCATTGTCAGTAGAATTCTGTCGGGTCTTCACGGGCTGTGACACTTCAGATAAGAAGCAGAGAAGCTGGACCAAGATTGGAGAAAGGTCTCAGCTTTTCCACATCCCTCCCCCAATTCTGCCTCATAGAAAAACACACTCTTGACTAGCTCTGGGACCGAGGCTGGTGAAACACCTCTGCGTACATCATTTCAGAACCTTCTGGAACCAAGTTTTTCACTCTTCCTGGCCTGGCTTCCCATTCTCTCTGTGTGATTCTTTCGTTTGGTTTTTAGCTGTCATTGTGGAACCCTTCCAAGGACAGACACTGAATGGAAAGGTGTTAGAATAGCGAGGGCAGCAAATTTGCAAGAGACTTAGTACACTGTAGTACACCCCGTGAATTAAAGAATCAAAGTGTCCACATTCTAGGTCTGATACTGATGCCTGACAATTGCAAGCACATTTTAGTTCATAAACTCACCCAGATCTCAGCTAATCTTGTGTGTGAGGAGAGCAGTTACTGCAGAGGGCTTTACCCATGACAAGGGCCCTTGTGTGTGTTATCCCATGACACCCTTGCTGGGCCCTTCATCTCTGGGTACCTAGTCTGGTGCTCTTTCCACAGCACTGCCCGCCCCCTGTGCCTTCCCATCTCTTGCCCCATCAAGGACTCCCCTTCCTCCCTCCACTCTGCGGCTGGGGAATCTCCATTTCTCAGGCTCCAGTGTAAAGACAAACAAGCATTGGAAATCTCATTTCACGATTCTGAAGGGCATTTTAAAATGACAGTTTTTTAATATATATATATATATATATATATATATATATATATATATATTGATTTCAGAGAGGGAAAGATAGAAATATCAACGATGAGAAACGGGGATTGCCTCCCTCCTGTATGCTCCCTCTTGGGGATCTGGCCCCAAACCCCAAGCATATGCCCTGACCCAGAATCGAACCGTGACCTCCTGGTTCATAGGTCGATGCTCAGCCTCTGAGCCACACCCGCTGAGCTAAAAAAAAAATGGCAATTTTTATGAGGTGCTGATACATTTTTTTCCTTTGGAAAGCAAAGTCTTGTGAGAACAGGACCCTTTTCATAGTAGGGAATCTCTTGTAGCGAGTACAACATGAAAACAATGAGGGTTCCTAGTCTGCTTCGCCTTGCAAGATTTGGGGTTTCGGAGGGCAGGTGTTGGAAGTTTTGTCTGGATCAGTAGTCATTATTGTAGTGTCATTAAATTACTGGATGTCTGACTTTGTGCTTATTAAAGTTTATGTAAATCCTCAAAGTAAAACGATTTCTTTTTCCAAATGCACAACTTGGTGTGACTTGCTTTTGGCCTGTCCCAGGGCAGCCTGCAGACTCCTTGTACCGAGTTCGGTCACGTTAGGAACCACTGAGAGTGTTGGGTTTATTCACCGTCCAAGCAGTAAAACCATCTTCCGCGCTAGCACGTGGTTTGCCGATAAATGAATAAGAATTACTAAGACACTGTCCGTCCTTCCAGAGAAAGACTTAAAAGACCGGAGTGTTCTGTGTGTGAGTGCCTGTTGCGTGATGGGCAGTGAGCTGGGTGCCTTCTGTCCCTGTCCTCAGAGCTTTGCAGCCTGGTGAGTTCCACAGCAAGATGAACAGTTCTTACCACACAGGAAGTAGCTAAGTGTGCTGGGATAGGGGCAGGGCAAGTTCCGGTGGGAGTGGTCTGACGGTCAGGAAGGCATCCTGGGAAAATTGCAGCCGACGGATGAGTTAACCACCTGGGGTAGTAGGAAAGGGCTTTCCTACTACAGCATCATGTGATCCTAGTGAGGGCAAAGGAAAGAGACACTACAGTGAAGCAAGCAGTGACATTCAGTGGGAGTGGCGATCATGGGCAAAGGGAAGTACGTTAGGGGTCAGGTCGTGAAGGGCTTTGAGAATCAAGTATGTTTCAATTTTATTCTGTGGACAATGTGAAGCCATTGGCTGATTTTTTTGTTAGAAAGTTCACCAGTCAGACCTTCCTGCAATATTGCAGGTGCAGCTAATGTCGAGGGGGCTCCTGCCCATTCCATTCCTGCACCCCTTTGCCCCACCTCACAAAAAACAAACAAAAAAACCTAGAGGTTAAATGTTTAGGTTCTAGAAATAAAAACTAGAAGAGTAAGTGCAAGCTAACTTGACCACAGCCCAAGGACATTTGAAACCAAAATAAAGGCTTCTGGAGTTTGGAGTTCTAAAATATGTGCTCCAACAAGGAGACATGAACTGGGGAACCGGTGGGTTGGGGGAGGAACATAGAATTGAATCTCTTAGCCTGGAGTCTTTTTTTTATTTTAATTTTTTAAAAAATATTTTTATTGATTTTTTACAGAGAGGAAGGGAAAGGGATAGAGAGCTAGAAACATTGATGAGAGAGAGACATCAATCAGTTGCCTCTTGCACGCCCCCTACTGGGGATGTGCCCGCAACCAAGGTACATGCCCTTGACTGGAATTGAACCTGGGACCCCTCAGTCTGCAGACCGACGCTCTATCCACTGAGCCACGCTGGTTTCGGCTTAGCCTGGAGTCTTGAAGAGCTAGCTGTCCCTTCCTGAAAATCTGTCAAATGATAAATCAAAAGGGCAAGAAAGTAGGCCTCCATAACCTTTGGTAGGACAAAAGTCATAGGCATTGGCCCAAATAATACTAGCTTAACTCAGGAACACTGAGAAATTACCATCAGAACTGATCGAAGATCATTGAAATCATTAGTTTTTAGGTAGAAGAAAATGAAATTCTATCTGAAGAGCTCATTTTTATAACCTAGGGCTGTCCAAACTCTGAATATAAAATTCATTCACTGAGGATGGGCTATAGCATTTTAGGCATTTCATACCGCCTGAGAAAATAAATCATGAGATAGAGATTGCAGATTGAATAAGTAGGGAAATTTGCATATGAAGATCTAGAGATATGGGTCTCTAAAACAAACTGAAAGTATATAGTAAATATTTTAGGATAATGGGAAAATAAGCATGAAGAGCAATGTGATATAGATAATAAAAATGAATGATATGGTTATTAAAATTAAACTAATTTGATGGGCAATAGCACATTAGACATAGCTGTTAAGGGTGGAGTGATAATTTTGAAGGTGGATCTGAGGCAGTTTGGTTCAAGCACAAAAAGACTGAAAATTTTCTCAGGTTATATGTGGGAATTGCAGCTTGGTGTGGAAGGGGCAAGGCCAGTTAGGGACAACCAGGACAGCAGGGGAGGGCAGTTAGGGATGGTAAAACTTGAGCCACATTGTTAATTCAACATTTGAGTGTCTCACTTGCCAGTGAGGTGTAGAGCTGATGATGTAATTTTTTTTAAGGATTCTGTTAGTGCCTCTTTGTGGGGTCCAATGGCTCCACCAGGGGACTGGCAGAGGAGGTGAAATGGATGAATTTGAAAGAAGTTTAGAAGGTAGAATTAACAAGATTGGGTGAACAAAAAAGAGAGTAGAAACATAATGGAGAAAAAAAGACTGATTCGTCCTGTAAAATTGAGAAGAAAACTTCAAAGTGGAGGTGTCTTCATTTAAATGCATTTTTATTGTGCGCTTCGTTATAGGGATTGGATATTGATGAAAAGCATAGCCCCTAACTTTAAGGTGTTTCACAGAAAAGATAAAAAGTGGCTGTTTGATATGACAGAGACTGTGACAGAGATGTGCGCAGGTTGCTATGGAAGCACATAATTTCTAAGCATGTCCTAAGGATGGGGAAATGGGATCAAAGTAAACACCTCAGAGGACGTGAAGCCTGAGCTGCGTCCTGAAAGATAAAGTCTAAGCTAACGAAGGGCAGAGGCTCGGAAGGAACAGCATGTTCCTAAGCCAGAGAACTTAGGGCTTTTGTGTGATTTGCATGCACACACACACGTGTATTTGTGTTTGAAAGGGTTGGAGCGAGGGGCAAAGGAAATAAAATGAAGGTCCATCCTAATCCCATATAATAATCCTGCATGATAAAGAGGTGATATGCAAATTGACCATCATTCCAACACAAGGTGGCCATCCCCCTGTGGTCAAAGATGGCTGCCCCCATGTGGACACAAGATGGCCAGCAGAGGAGGGCAGTTGGGGCGATCAGGCCTGCAAGGGAAGGCTAATTTAGGGTTGACCGGGTCGATAGACGAGGGCAGTTGGGGGTGACCAGGCATGCATGGGAGGAAAGTTGCCGGGGACCCAGGCCTGCAGGGGAGGGCCGTTAAGAGAGTTCCAGGCCGGTAGGGGAAGGCAGTTAGGGGTGACTAAGCCTGCAGGGGAGGGCAGTTGGGAGGGACAAGGCCTGCAGGGGAATACAGTTAGAGGCAACCAGGCTGGCAGGGGAAGGCAGATAGGGGCAATCAGGTGGGTAGGGGAGGGCAGTTAGGGGAGACCAGGCCTGCAGAGGAGGACAGTTAAGGGCCACCAGGACTGCCGGGGATGGCAGTTGGAAGCAACTAGGCTGGCACGGGAGGGCATTTGGGGTGACCAGCCTAGCATGGAAGGGCAGTTAGGAGCAATTGAGCCAGCAGGGGAATGGTTAGGCATCAATCAGGCTGGCAGGGAAGTGGTTAGGGGGTGATCAGGCTGGCAGGCAGAAGCAGTTAGGGGCAGGCAGGCGAGTGGTTGGGTGCTAGCAGTCCTGGATTATGAGAGGGATGTCCCGACTGCCCGTTTTGGCCCAATCCTGGTCAGTGGAATTGGGTCTAAACGGGCAATTGGACATCCCAGGTTGGAGAGGGTACAGGCCCATTTAGGTCAATTTGCGTATCACCTCTTTATTATATAGGAGGGACACAGACATACACACACACCATGCATGAATTTTGTGCACTGGGCCTATAGTATATGATATTTGGAAGTCTATACTTCACTTACAAGACAGGATTTATTCCTATTTAAGAATAATATTTAAGAGTACTTAAGAGTACTCTTGTGACTGGTGACTTGAAGGTAGGCTCAGAGACAGGTAGCTCACATTTGAAGCCAGTTTCAGTACAGATGAGAACAGATAAGGATCCTACCCTGCAGGCCATGGGGATGGAGAAGAGGGACCTGTCGTGCAGCATTGGGGGTGGGGTATGGGCGTTCCATGCGGAAGGCCGGGCCTGGAGGCCTGGAAAAACACCCTGTGGTGGGGAGAGGAGCAGTGCATTTGTTAAAAGCAGGTGAGGCAGAGGAAAGGGTAGGATGAAAAGTATAAACATAGATTGAGGGCTGATTATGATTATATTCCGAGGATTTTGGAACTGATCTTGCTAACAGTAAGAAATCATCATCATCATCATTTATCCTCATCTGAGGATATGTGGGATTTTTTTATTGATGAGAGAGAGAGAGAGAGAGAGAGAAACATCAAGTACTTCATAGCTACTAATACATTTAATCCTCATAGTGCCTATTAGATGAATACCATTATGACCTCTGTTCTATGAATGGGGGCCAGGCATAAGGAGAATAAGGACTTGCCCATGGCCTCATACTTAAGGGAACAATAGAGCCGGGATTCACATCCTGGCAGCCTACTCCAAGGCTCTCGTTCTTAGCCTTACACACCTTCCGTGTTTCAACCAAGATGCCCATCCAAACTACCCCAGCGCTTCTAAAGATACAGTTGCCTAGGTTGGCTGAATCAGAATGTTCAGAAAAATTATGAGAGATACTGTTTTGCAAAGCTTCGTAGGTAATTCTGTTGCCCTTTGCTCACAGTGGAGCGCTGCTGGCACCCAGTTAGGTTATGAAGAGGTGAGGATCCAAACTATTGCAGTCTCTGGGCAGAAAGAGGAGGAAGCAGGTTCAGAGGGGAGGAGGTAGAATTCATTTAATGAGCTGTAAGCAATGAGGAAGAATTAGCACTGAATCCAAGGACTGACTACAAAGTTGAATCTTAACGAGGGATGATCCAGCCTAGACAGGATTCCAGGAAGAGGGAGGGTTAGGAGTAAGACTGATGAATGAACTTCGTTTGAACGCTTGGGTGTGAGTGCCTGTAGGTCTTCCAACTAAAGATGTCTTAAAAGAGAAAAGTTGCTTTTGGGGGTGCCTGTGTGCCAGCTTTCTTCACTGTTAACTCACCCAGTCCTCCCCTTAAATCTCTGAGTTTCCATTTTACAGAAGAAATGAATACTGGGTATGATTCAGTTCAGAATGAACTTCGATAAGGCCTTCTCTTTCTATTTCAGTCCTGTCGATGTATTCCTTCTGAGAATATACATTCTAGTATATATGTAAATGTGTTTGTACAGGACACACCTTGGTCAATACCACAGCTTTTAGCAGGAAATTCTGAGTATCCTTGCCGCTATCCATTTAAGTAGAAATGCAGTATTTTTCTATGGGGTGTGAACCCTGCCCAGGAAAAGAAATGGGGAACATACATGTTCAACATACGTCATCTGGTCCAACTAGATTTGTTGACACGTTATGCAGATTCGGGGAGAGGGATTTAATAGCTCGAGGAAGTGTTATATGTGCAAGATTATGCTTAAACTCAGAACTGCTGTCCCTGTGTATAAGTCTGTGCTTACACTGTCTGTCTCTACTTCTCTACCCCAGGTCCCTTGGGAGAAACTCGAGGTGCCCAGGCTGCGACTGGGGGGTAATGACAGTGTGAGACCCGCCCAGAGGCAGAAAATGGCCACGGCCTTGGAAGCAGAGGACCAGGATCTTTGGGAAGAAGAGGGGATCCTGCTGGTGAAGTTGGAAGATGACTTCGCCTGTAGGCCAGAGTCTGTCTTGCAGAGGGACGACCCCGTGTTTGAGACCTCACACCAGAACTTCCGGCGCTTTCGCTACCAGGAAGCGGCCAGCCCTCGGGAGGCTCTCATTCGACTCCGAGAACTCTGTCGCCAGTGGCTGAGGCCGGAGAGGCGCACGAAGGAGCAGATCCTAGAGCTGCTCGTGCTGGAACAGTTCCTCACCGTGCTGCCCGGAGAGCTGCAGAGCTGGGTGCGGGGCCAGCGGCCCGAGAGTGGCGAGGAAGCGGTGACACTGGTGGAGGGTTTGCAAAACCAACCCAGGACACCAAGGCGGTGGGTGAGGAGGGGGAGTCCTGACCTGTGTGATGTGGAGGGGGACCATTGGCTGGAGAGGATGGATTTGGGAGTCGAGCTGACAGGGCCCCAAAAATCACCTTGAAATTTCATTGGCTCTGCCCCCGCGGGTTGTGCCTAGATCCATAAGCCCCATGGGGCAGAGATGGTGTCTGTGTGTGTGAGTGTGACTTTCTGGCTTTTGAAACACCCACCTAGGGACTACCTGACGGGCCTCCATCACCCCAGGGTCACACGGCTTTCGTTTTCCCTCCTTTAGATGTGGAATCTCCAGTTTCTGGGGAGGAAGATTTTGTCATAAACCCTCAGTCAAAGATTCCCGCTCAGGTCAAGGGCACTTGGAAGCAAACACCGGGGGTGGCTGCGGGTGGGACAGGTGGCGGCGGGAAGGCCAGGACCTCAGGCCTGGAGGGTAGGGACACGGTTGAGGGAGGCGAGAAAGCAGTGCAGTATCTGATGGTTCCGGCTTTGCTCTGGCAAGGATACTAGCTCTTTGCGCGCCCCCCGTGGCACTGGGGGTTCCCCTCTTCATCTGGGTCCCTCTGGGAGTTTTTTTCTATTGGCAGCTTCTCCTAAAATGAGCCCTGATGACAAGCAAGACTTTCTCCTGATTCCATGGTGACTGGAAGTTGGAATTATTCCCAGGTGACTGCCCATGTTCATGGCCAGGAAGTCCTGTCAGAGGAGACGGTGCAGCCAGGAGCAGAGCCTGAGTCACCTAGTGAGCTGCAGGAGCCTGCGCAGAGCCTGACCCCAGAGGAGCCCCACGTGGAGATCACGATCACGCAGAGCCCAGATCCGGGGACACCCGCAGAGCAGAGCCTGTGCCATGAACTGGAGCTGCAGCCCCTGCACGAGAGCGGTGGGAAGCCCTGGCAGGATGTGGGAGGGGGCAGGGAGGGGGGTGGACTTTTGAGCCAGCGAGGCTGGGGAGGTTGGAATAGAGTAACTCACAGGACAGGGTGTTGAGAGGACAGTGCTAGCTAGTCCCATGACTAGGGCTGAGCTTACAGAGCAGCGCTCTTGGTCATTCTCTTAGCGTCCGTTCGTGCTGGAGATTGTGTTGTTTGGATTACTGGAGCTGCCCTGGATTCTCAAAGATGATGGGGGTTGCTCAGCTCTTTGTTCGTTACAGGGGTGCATTGCCTGTTGCTGACCTCTGCCCTCTTTTCCTCGTAGAGGTTCCAGTGCCCCAGGACCCAGGCCTTCCTGAGGAGAGGAACACCGGGAACTCAGAGATGGTCGCCCTCCTTACTGCTCTGTCCCAGGTGCACCCTCGTGCCCCTCTATTCCATAGAGACTTTGAAGAGCCATATACTTCAATGGGTCAGACACAACACCAGTTGCCACTCTTTTGTCGGTTTAAATTCTGTTCTTCACTTGTGAGGGCTGGGGAAAGAGAGTTGCATCTAATGAGATAAATTATAATAGCCTCAGTTGGATCTGCAGGCTCCAAAACCCCTTTATTTGCCACTGACCAGGGCGACTAACAGAATGGGATTATTTTGTAACTCTCCCCTGCAACTTTGATGTTGTTGAATGGGGATTTGTTTTGGTTTTTAGGAATAAACTTGACAGTCATTGGTAAGGATGACTGGCTACTGCAGAAGTAATGTCTTAGCTTCCTGGTGCACTCTGCCAAGGGCTGCATTCAGTCAGGCCATGGCATTATGAAGACTTACCTTAGGCAGAACCCAGAGTGAAGCTGGGGGCAAAGGAATAGAATTTATCTGTGCTTTTAGACCAGTGTAGCTGAAGGAGAAATGTAGACTTTGTAAGTGATAAGGGTATTAAAGCATCAACTAGGGAATTGAATGATGGCTTTTAGCAAGAGGAAGAAGAGCATAGTTCTGAAAGGAAGATGAGGTAGCGGCAGCAGGCCAGTGTGAAAGTGCCAGGGAAGCAGTGACATGGGGAAACACAGGTTTCCTGAGGGACCTAAGTATCCCATTTGGGTCCCTTGTGTGCTCTGGGTGGGTTCTGTCTGTACCAGAGACCTTCGTTCCCGGAACAGAATGGGAGGCTCCATGAGACATGGCATTTTAACTGAATTCTGCTGTTATTTCAGGGATTGGTAACGTTCAAGGATGTGGCTGTATGCTTCTCTCAGGACCAGTGGAATGATCTGGATCCCACACAGAAAGAGTTTTATGGAGAATATGTCTTGGAAGAAGACTGTGGAATTGTGGTCTCCTTGTGTAAGGAAGTTCAAGTGTTTCTAGAGTCTTTCTCCTATTGGAAATTATGGGGGCTTAGAGCTTAGACTGTGGGTACTAGACTTCTCTTATGCCTATCCCACCAATGAGATTGAAGGGTTAGCTGAGTAAGATGATATCCTTCTAAGGTAAAGGGAAGAGAAATGCTTAGAAACTTCTAATGAAGAAAAGTTATAATATTACTAGAGGCCCAGTGCATGAAATTTGTGCACGGGTAGCTAGTGACAAGGGCCGATAGGGGCCTGCCTTCATTCCGCACTGCCCTCTGGTGGTCAGCACACATCATAGCGAGCGATTGAACTCCCAGTCGAACTTCTGGGGGGACAATTTGCATATTAGGCTTTTATATGTATAGCGAGAGATCGCTTTAATATATTGGATGTAAGCATGCGGTTTGAAACAAGCAATAAAAGTTGGAGGTAACCTACTTATTTAAATACGGGGAAAGAAGGTAGCATTTAGTTGTGTAATTACTGAGTTACAGGTAAAAGACAAAAAGTATGCAGTAGTACTTAGTTGGAGGTACTTAAGCTAAAAAGACCAAAGATTTGAATGACTGGCTTGGCTGCTAGGCTTTTACACAGGGATTTGTTTAACCCATCACAACGTCCTGTTTTCCCTCCTGAACAGCATTTCCAATCCCCAGACTAGAGGAGATCTCCCACGTTACAGAAGAAGAGCCTTTGGGTCCAGATATCCCAGAGCCTCATGAACCTCAAGAGCTAGACGTCCTGACTTTTACCTACACAGGTGGGGAAAGACCAAAGGATGCACAAAGCAGCTGGCAGTTCCTTTAGCTGGTGCTCCCCCCTCTCTCTCTCTGATCTCATTGGTTCTTCCAATATGTCAGCATTACTACTGTCTCCCTCTAAACGCCAAATCTTTCTACCCTTTTCTTCCTCTTACCCCTTCTATCCTTCATTTGAGGAATATGTAATACAAAATGGTGAGGGGGAGGGAGGTTTTGGGACTTTTGGAATTGTGGCTAAACCAGTGGCCGGCAAACTCATGAGTCAACAGAGCCAAATATCAATACAACGATTGAAATTTCTTTTTTGAGAGCCAAAAACCGACTTTTGTGCATGGGCCATGAAGTTTCACTCGCGCTGTACGTGCGCGCCTGCATGTGGTATTTTTGGAAGAGCCACACTCAAGGGGCCAAAGAGCCGCATGTGGCTCGAGAGCCGCGGTTTGCCATCCACTGAGCTAAATCATTTATTAAGCAGTTTACCTTAAACTTGATCCTCAGCCTCCACATTTGTGAAAAGAGGATTATATTCAAATTAAGGCTATTAACAGTTTAAGGTAACATAAGGAAGTGTCTGGCATATGGCAGGCATTCATGTAACTATTTCCTTTTACCCCTATAGTTATGAAATATGGGCTTCTCACTGTGGTCTGGCCCTTCCAGAACTCTGTTTTAAAATAATACTTCCCTTCCCTCCCCTCGTCCCCCCACTGTGTAGGAGGCGTCATTACCTCTATAATTTTCTCTTTTCTCCTCTCACCATCTCTTCAGGAGACAGGAGTGATGATGAAGAGTTTCTTGAGCAAGAAGATCTGAATTTCGAGAGTCTGCACACATCTGTTTTAGGAGATCCAGAAATCCACCAGACTCCAAATTGGAAAATAGTCTTTGAGGATGATCCAGGTAGACTCGATGAGAGATTTGATGCAAATATTTCTCAAATCAGTACTTCAATAAATCTTCAGGGAACCGTACCTATCCACTCCCTGTTAGGAAAACCGCACGGCTGTCCTATCTGTGGGAAAAATTTCACGTGTAACTCCCACCTTGTTAGACACCTAAGAACTCACACGGGAGAAAAACCCTATAAATGCATGGAGTGCGGCAAAAGTTACACGCGGAGCTCACACCTTGCCAGGCACCAAAAGATTCACATACTGGGCGCTCCTTACAAATTCCCCCTAAACCAGAAGAATCTGAATGAGACCTCCCCTCTGGGCGCAGCTGAGAAAACAGTCGAGAAGCCCTACAGATGTGATGAATGTGGAAAGCACTTCCGCTGGACCTCGGATCTGGTCCGGCACCATCGGACGCACACAGGAGAGAAACCTTTCTTCTGTACCATCTGCGGCAAAAACTTCAGCCAGAAATCTGTGCTCACGACACACCAAAGAATCCAGCACGGCGACAAGCCCTACCTGTGCGGCGAGTGTGGCGAGTACTTCGGCGACCACCGGCAGTACATGGCGCACCGCAAGGCGCACGACACGGAGCAGCTCTATCTCTGCAGCCAGTGCGGGCGGAGCTTCGGCCACCGGGCCGCGTTTGCCAAGCACCTGCGGGGACACGCCGCCGTGAGGTCCTGCCAGTGCGACGAGTGTGGGAAAAGCTTCAGTCGCAGGGACCACCTCGTCAGGCATCAACGAACGCACACTGGCGAGAAGCCGTTCACGTGCCCGGCCTGCGGGAAGAGCTTCAGCAGAGGCTACCACTTAATCAGGCATCAGAGGACCCACTCAGGAACCACCTCCCAGCTGGGACCCCACGGCAGGAGGTCTGCCTTCAGCCCCGACCCCGGGGTAGGCGAGGACCAGCCCGCCGGCTATCCCGGGGAGACCTTTTCCAGGGAGTCTCCCTGACTGGCCCAGATTGACATAAGCTCTTCCCACAATGAAGTAAACGCCCCTCAACTTCTGAAGGAGCTCTTTTGCCCCAAGTACGGCCTGAGCTGAGGCTTCTCGACTGGAGTGTTCCTGCCTCCCTGTCACCCGTATGCGGCAGGAGAATGAGAAGTCTTTTAAGAGTTGTGGTTATTGTATTTCCCCAGAAAATAGGCTGTTAGATGCCCTAAAGACCAAGCAGCCTCAAGTTGAAGTCGCCCAGGACAATTCCTTAGGTTTGGTAAGGGCTCGGTTCTTAAAGCACACAGCCCTGAACTCACGGCCACATCTGTGCATCCGGATTGCTGTGCTAGGCAGTCACAGGATGACTACACGTCTCATGGATGCACTTCCTCAATGGGCACTGTCCGTGAGACCAGGGGGAGAGTGGAGAAGTGTCTGGCGGGTGGAACCCTCAAAGCTGCTTCACACGGACCCGGTCAGGGTGCTCCGTTCCCCTTGACAACGTGATGCCAGTGCCAGACACTGCTAAAAAGGAGGCTCTCACCCCACGCCTCTCTCCTGGTGGGTTTTCCTTCCCCTCCTGTTAGAATTCTCACGCTGTTCGCCTTCCTCCTGTTCTACCAGTTTCTTGGTTTTGTCCCCAGCACTTTTTTCTACTACGAGTGGGATGTGGCATTCGGGTGCCACGGGATTTAACAAAACATAATTAAATGGTAATGAAAACATTTACATTCCCACATACGTACAAGCCTGCCCCCTCACCCCGTCCTCTTCACGGGGGTCGTGAGGGCCTTTTGGGACAGTGTCACAAAGGCATTGGGTCCCGTCGCTTACATAAAACGGAAGATCTGAGGTTAGATTGTGGAACCATTAAGAAAAAGCTGTTGCTGCTGGCCAACGCTTTCAAGACTATTGTCTTCTGACATCTAACCCCCAGCATCCCCCCCCTGGTCCTGTGGTATCAGGGAACGTAAGGAACCCCAGCACCTGGGACCCTGAAGAATTTACTAAAAGTAAATGGCTTTCCCGTGTTTGCATTGTCTGCTTCTCTGTGATTTCATTTTCATGTAATTAAGAACTAAGTCATAGTTTCCCCTGGCCCAAGGGTCTCGATCGCCTGCTAACGGTTCTGTGGAAATGAGGCGGAATAACTCTGAACCTCACCTGCTGCGATGGTGGGAGTGGCAAGGACTGGGGAGCCTGATCTCCAGCCGTGGAGCACAGGGTACGGGATTAAAGCACGAGAAGAGGGAGCCATCTTCTGTGCCTGGTTTCTGTCGCTCTGTTTTTCAGTCCAGTGTCCACCAGCGGAATATGGGCAAGGCCCAACCCTAACAGCTCAGCCAGGAAGTTCTCGATTTGGTCAGGAACGCTATTCTGGTCGACCGGTTTGGTTTTGGTACCAGTCTGCCATTGTCCTTTGGAAATGTGCACATGGAAATAAATGGAAGTAACACTGGTAGTCAAGTTCCCTGGGTTTTTTGGTTTTTTTCTTATTTCCCCCATTGACTGCCTCCCTCCTTCCTCGCCCCGCCCCCAGGTCTTCAGCACATTATTGTGTCCTGGGTTATATGCATACAAGGTCTTCTGTGTCCTGGCTTATATGCATACAAGGTCTTCGGTTGATCACCTCCCACCCACCACCCTCCCCCCATTCCCCTCTGAGATTCTGCTCCTCCATGCTTCCATGTTTCTGGATCCACTCCATTCATTGGTTCATTTTGTCATTTAGATTACACATGTGAGTATAATCATGTGATACTTGTTTTTCTCTGACTGACTGACTTCGCTTAGCATGATACTCTCCAGGTCCCTGCAGGCTGTCTCAAAAGGTAAGAGATTCTTTTTTTTTTTTTTTTTATTGCTGCATAGTAGTCTGTGGTATAAATGGGCTTTTCTATCCACTCATCTACTGATGGCACTTGGGCTGTTTCCAGATCATAGCTGTTACAAATTGTACTGCTCTGAACATAGGGATGCCTACATTCTGTTTGGTGCTTTGAGTTTCTTAGGATATATTCCTAGAAGTGGAATGGGTCAAATGGCAATTCCATATTTAGTGTTTTGAGGAAACTCCATACTGTTTTTCCATGATAGTACCAGTCTGCATTCTCAACAGTAGTGTACTAGGGTCCTCTTTTAAAAAAAAAATATATATATATATATATATATATATATATTTATTTATTTATTTATTTATTTATTAAATATTTATTTATTTATTTCAGAGAGGGAGAGAAATATCAATGATGAGAATCCTTGATTGGCTGCCTCCTGCATGCCCTCTACTGGGGATAAAGTTTGTAACCGGGCATGTACCCTTGACTGGAATCTAACCTGAGCCAAACCAGCTAGGGCTAGGGTTCCCTTTCCTCCACATCCTCGCCAGCACTTGTCATTTGGTAGATGGTAGCCATTCTGACAGGTGTGAGATGGTACCTCATTGTCGTTTTGATTTGCATCTCTCAAATGATTAGTGACTGAACATTTCTTCATGTGTCTCTTGGCCATCTGTCCTCTGGAGAAGTGTTCTTTGCCCATTTTTTAATTGGATTGTTTGTCTTCTTTTTAAGTTGTATGAGTTCCTTGTATATTTTGGATATTAACCCTTTATTAGGTGTATCATTGCCAAATATTTTCTCCCATACAGTGGGCTCTCCTCGTTTTGTTGGTGGTTTCTCTTGCTGTGTAGAAGGTTTGTACTTTGATGTCCCGTTTATTTTCTCCTGTTTCCTTTGCCTTGGGTCACAGTGGTCGGCAAACTCATTAGTCAACAGAGCCAAATATCAATAGTAAAACGATTTAAATTCCTTTTGAGAGCCAAAAATTTTAAACTTCTTCTAATGCCACTTCAAAATAGACTCCCCCAGGCCGTGGTATTTTATGAAAGAGCCACACTCAAGGGGCCAAAGAGCCGCATGTGGCTCGGGAGCTGTGGTTTGCTGACCATGGCCTTAGGAGATGGATCTGTAAACATTGCTGCGAGCTGTCAAAGACTTTGCTGCCTATGGTTTCTTCTAGGATTTTTATGGTTTCATGACTTACATTTAAGTCTTTTATCTATTTTTAATTTATTCTTATGTATGGTGTAAGTTGGTGGTCTAGTTTCATTTTTTCCATGTATCTGTCCAGTTTTCCAGCACCATTTATGGAAGAGACTCTCTTGCCTCCTTTGTCAAATATTAATTCATGGCTTGGGTCAGTTTCTGGGTTCTCTGTTCTGTTCCATTGATCTGTATGCCTGTTCTGGTGCCAGTACAGAGCCCCTGTTTTGATTACAGGGGCATCGTAGCATAACTTGGAGGAATTACAGTTCCAGGTATCAAGTTCTACTACAAAGCCACCCTAATGGAAACAGCCTGTACTGGCACTAGAACAGGACTCGGGAGGAGGAGGAGGAGGAGGAGGAGGGGCAAAGCCACAGAAGGTAGAATTGTAAAAAACGGGCGGGCTTGAGGTGGGTTTTCTGTGGAACGTAAAGCTGCTGCGTTTGTTGAACAGAATGAGACAAGGCTGTGTCCTGCGAGTCTGATCCTCACTAAGGGGGAGGAGCCAAGTATAGTGGTACCTCGAGATACGAGTGCCCTAACATACAAGGTTTTTGAGATACAAGCCAGCGAGCGAGTGATTTTTGCTTTGAAATACGAGCAACATTTGAGATAGGAGTCATCGCTCGGATAGGCCGGCTGCACACGACCCACCAGTTTACCGCGACTTGAGCGCCTCATAGTTTCCCACGCCTCAAGGTTACAGAACGAATTAAACTCGTATCTCGAGGTACCACTGTATGTCTAGATAAAGTCGCAGAATTTCACTTCATACGTTTGCGCTGCCTGGGTTCTCTACGAGCATCCGTCTCTTACACATGACGGTGTGAGACATGCCATGTGGGTGATGGCTCCTCTGGAAGTGGGTGAGAGGGACAGGGCACCGGTGGTACAGGAGGTGATGTGAGCTTTAAGGACAGATTGTCCGCTGCTCTGAACTCTGGGTAGGAGAACTGGAGGCCTGTTATGTTGTTGATGTGTTTTCCTGCTGCTGTGAGAGCCCGTGTGCTTCCGCCCCAGCAGCCCCACCAGCCCCACCCTGAGCTTCCCAGGCACGTGACCGGAAAGCACTTCTTCAGATGAAGCAGGACACCCATCACGGGCTGAAGTGCACGTTTACGTGTAATAAAGCCGTTGCTCACGTTTTAGTAAGTTATCTGTGAAAACGAAATAACCCACACCTTTTTTATTTTACCACTTATTTATTATTTACATTTTAAAAATCCACATCGTTTTAGAGTCGTCAAGAGCCAGCTATGAAAGGAAGTCAGTGTTTTAGGTAGTGCAATATTTCCGGATGCTGAAGAGCGATATGAAAAGACAAACCACCCCTCCTCGGCAAGAGAGCCCCAGAGGTAATGCTTAGAAATTACCACCCTCACCCAGTCCCACACAGGATGGTTCTCAGGTGATGACAATCAAGATGGGATCCCATCTCTGCACAGGTTGACAATTCTATGGGCCCTAGCATCACGCGCAAACCTGCTCAGTGTACCACTCTTTCATCAGACGTTTGGAGGAATGGAGCATTTAAAGTGGCAAATCCATAGGACCAGAGGTTACTAACAAATCTTAAATACCGAATTCCTGTCTGTAAATTCCTTGCCGCCTTTCTGTCTAAAGTGAAACACACACACTGGCCTCCAGGGGCTCGGCACAGCCAGGCCTGGCCGCTGGCGGGACACGGCACCCACATGCACAGAAGCCGTGGAGACAGCTCGCGCTCACTTCGCCGCCGTCCGGAAGGTTCTCGCTGGAAGGTGTTTGCTGCTTGGAAGGGAGCTTCCAGCCCAGGCCCTCCACAGAGCAGGCGAGGGACCAGGCACTCCTGGCTTCTAGTCTGGCTCCGTCTCCGTGCTGGGGAGACTGAAGGGATGCGATGAGGTGGGCAGGGTGGATGGTTGTCAGCATAGACACGGCCTTTGCCTCCATTCCCTGGATCTAGGTCCAGTTCTCATGATAAAGGTGAAGAATGAGGACAGAGGAGCACAAAGGATTGACAGGAAAACAGTAAAAGAAAACCAGGGGCCGTGAATTTCCTGAGACTCGTGAGCTGAGTCAGTGCAGAGGTCTCTCCCGGTTCCCTGTGCTGAGGAAGGTGGGAGCGAGACCCTAAGTGTCTCAGATTTTATGATCTGAGCAAAGCCAGGCTCAGAAGGACAGGACCTTGGCTAAGATGTGTTTCCTCCTCCTGAACAGGCGGGTAGAGGCAGGAGGAAGGCAACCAGGAGGCTTTGAGGAACAGCCGTACCCTCTAGAAACGGCGCTGCTCTTAGGGCCAACTGGTGTTGTCTGGCAAAAACCCAGGATGCAGTGCGGACGCACTGTCTGGAACGTGCCAGTGGAGGCGCCCTAGCAGCTGGCCTGCTGAGGACTCCGAGCATCTGAGGCCAGTGCCCGTGACCTTCCAGCACACACCTCTGCCTCCCTGGGGAGCAGGTGACCTTGGCCGTCGGGGGTCCGGAGAGGCTGCTGGGGATGGGCTGGAGGCAGAGGCTGTTGGATGCATAGAGGCTACCTGAGTAGTTTTCAGAAACAGGACAGTGTCTCACGCGTATCCGGCTCTGTGCACACCGACCCGGGGAACGGACACAGCCAGGAGCCGTGGCGTGCCTGGGCCTTGTCCGTGCACAGCGCACTCAGAGACGAAGGACAGACAGACTCACAGAAGAGCAAACGATAAAAAAGAGAAGCCCCGCCATAGTCAGGGGCCTGGGCTTCGGGCCCCGGGGGGCACTGAGAAACGACCGATGCTGGCGGAATCTGGAGTTTTATTGCCGACCCCCCTTCCCATTAGTGTCACCTGGAGAATGTCATGTAGAAATGCATGTGCCTCCCAAGTTCTTGAGGCCACGAGGGAGTCTCGGGGCTGTCGGGAGGGGTGGAGGGCTGCAGTCACCTGGCACGTCGATCTCGGGCCCGGGGGCGCGCTGCCTCCTGGAGCCGGGGTCCTGGGAGGCGGAGTCTGTGAGGCGGCGGCGGCACCGGCGCTAGGACAGCTCGAAGCCCGTGTTCATGCTGATGGCGTAGCGCAGCTTCTCCCGCAGCACGCTCTTCTTGCTGTAGTTGGGCAGCTTGAGCAGGTTGAAGCAGGTGGAGGAGGTGGGCAGGCGGCCCCCCGGCTCCCGCTTGCGGATGGTGAAGAAGCCCCGGAGGACGCTGCCCAGCGTGTCCCCCGTGTCCTGCAAGCACACAGCACGGCCTGCGTCGGAGGTGCCGGTGCCAGGATGGGGGGGACCTGGGTGCTGAGCGGCATGGGCTGCACCGCCCTGGTGAGGCTGGGCCGTGAGTGTGCATTCCCCACCGAGGCCGGCCCCCAACCGGGACAGGCCTCGAGAGGTGAGTGCACAGAGCACCCCGCTCCTCGTTCAGCACAGGGACTCCTGTGCTAAGGAAGCGCCAGGAAATGGGGCCTCCGGGTAACCGCTAATTATTATTTTTTAAAATATATCTTATTGATTTTTTTACAGAGAGAAAGGGAGAGGGAGAGAGAAACATCGATGAGAGAGAAACATTGATTCAGCTGCCTCTTGCATATTTCCCACTGGGGATGTGCCCATAACCAAGGTACATGCCCCTGACCGGACTCGAACCTGGGACCCTTTAGTCTACAGGCCGATGCTCTATCCACTGAACCAAACTGGTTAAGGATAACCGCTAGTTACTGAGGAACCAATTTTCAAAGAGCCAGTCTACAGTGAAAATGCTTCAGATCCCCCAACATTTCTGAGTGCCGCCTCACGCTTCCTCTCCGACCTTGCCAGTGCTTGACTGGGCAGACTAGCTTGGGGCAGCCTCCCCCAGAAGGGGGCGCTGTCACCCGGGGAGGAGCTGGAGCCCAGAATGCAGCATCCTGAAAGGCGTGGCACCCAGAGGCCAGCAGGCTGCAGGAGTGGGGGGAGCGCTGGAAGGAGACACTTAACAAGGGCCACTCTCTGAGCACCAGCCCCGCAGAGGGTGGCAGACAACCCCTAAGGCGCTCCTTCATTTATAAAAGACAGGAAATGGAGCAGCCTGGCCGGCTGTGCGGCCAGCAGGTGGAGGAGTTGGCATTCAAACCATGCCTGTTCAGTCCCTAGGCCCATGCCCTCACCCGCTCCCACACTGCCTCAGACCTGGAGCCTCGCAGAGCGGCGGCGACTAAAAACTCCTCCCGCTGCTCCTCCCTGAGGGAGGGAGGAGGACCGACTGAGCTGAGGCAGCAGGTCAGCCTGCTCTCCCAGAGGACAGCGAACCTTCTCCCGGGCGCCCAGGGGCAGAGTGTCAAACCCTCCCCAGCCTGGTACCTGGTCATCGGACACTTCGACGCAGCGAATGGAGAAAGGAGGCTTGAGGTAGGCGAATCCCAGGAGCGGGGGCCTGGAGCAGCTGGTCACGAACTGCAACACAAGGCGGGTCACAGAGGGCACGGGGGCCAAGGACTGGGACACATCTCACATGTCCCTGAAGGGCTGGTCTCAGACTAAAAGGCGTGAAATCCACGCCAGTGGACATGACTAGCCATTGAGGGAGTCTGGTAGAGGGTGTGTGAAGAGTTCAGGAACAGTGAAACTCCCACCGGGGGAATGGCCTCCGGTGGGACTGTCCCCTTTTGAACATGTACAGGAGTCCTGGTGAATGCCAGCCACTCTGTTTGCAGAATATACACTAACGGCCACCTACTTCACGGTGCGCATCTTACTGGGACCTGCGTGTGTGGTACTGTGTGTTCAGACTAACGAGAAAAAAGCTACACAGAGGTAGAAACAGACTGTTTAAATCCTACACCGTAGAACAGATTGTCTCTATTTTCTTAAGGTAACAGCACCACTCTCTTCTCTAATGACAGGAAAGCAAGAGCATGAGCAAGGCCAGCACCAGCAAAGGGGCAGATGGAGTGCAGAGCCCACCAGACAGAGCATGCGTGTCCCCGCAGAGGGTCCGTGCAGGCTCGCTTCACCTCGAGGCCCTCCCCAGTTACTGCCTGACCCGCCGATGGGACAGGGCATGCTGACGACAGGAGGTCCTCTGATCACATCATTTCCCCCCAGTGTAAGTTATTCCATCACCTGGCCTTCTAGATTTAGGAGAATACATATGCATGCACGCATGTATAGGTAAAATGCTCAGTACCTTCAGAAACATGGCTCTCTCGTTGGGCGTGAAGTCGGAGGCCAGAATGTCCCAGAGCCAGATAATGACCCTGTGACTTCCATGAAAACCACCATAGTACACTGTGTGCTTCCTGAAAACAAGGCAGACACAGCTCAGTCACGCAGACACAGGGAAGCATGGCATGTAGACAGGTACTACTAACTCCCAGGTCCTCTGAAAGCCAGAGTTCATGCCTTAATAACCCCAGGTCCCTGGAAGCTAACGGGGCCGAGAGTGAAGAGCTGGCTGCTCTGGAGCAGAAGCCAGCGGAGGTGCTGGAACTGGTCCCGAGAACCTCAGAGAACCCAGCGATCCTCAAGGTCTGCTTCGCTTCGGTTTGTAGGCAACCAAGTGGTTGGGCTTTTAGTCCAAGCAGTTCACCCCATGACTGGGGAGATGGACCCTGAGTTAACCCCAAAGATGACCCCACGAGGGGGTCGCTTGCTTTCCAGGCCTAACAACTTGGCCCTTGTCAGCTCGCTCCTTACTTGAGATCCTCCAGGTCAATCTCAGCGTTGTCCCCGGAGATGAGGCGCTGGAGCTCAGGGGTTGAGAACATCCGGATCCACTCGGGTTTGATGATAGAACGGAACCCGCTGATGAGGGCAGCCGTCTGGTTTTTGATTTGAGTGTGCATTCGAAAGTGTGCCATCAGATGGATGTAGCTAATTCTGTTGCCGACCAAAGAAAACGATGGAAATGAGCAGGACAGAATGGGCTGTTCCCGATGAGTTAGGTCATTTCTGTTCCGTTTTACAGGAATACAAACAGTGCCAGGACATCTCAGCAGAACAACCAGATGACGATGACGGTTCCCTGAACGGTACGCTGCGTGCCCAGGGCATTACCTCATCGCCTCTCCAAAAAGAACCGCGCGAAACAGTGGGCCGTTCATCAGGATAATACCCCACTGGGTCAAGACTCAAAGCAAGACATGCTCCAGGTAAGGAGGGGGCCCTTCTTGGTACAAAGAGTGTTTTTCTAGTCTTGTATTTAATTTCATCTTTTTGGACATACACCAATTAAGATGTAATGCACTCCTCCTCCACTAAGCTTCAAAGCAGAGAAAAACCGCTTCATGCAGAAACTTCAATTAAAACCTTGCTCATCTGGACCAAGAGCGAGGCTGTGCAAAGGTGAGGCCTCAGAATGTTCTGGTCAAATGCAGTTGGCTCACGTTCAGTTTCAACTAGGACAGTGGTCGGCAAACTGCGGCTCTGTTGACTAATGACTTTGCCGACCAGTGGATAGGGGCTTAATCACAAGGAACAACAACAGCCTGTAATTATTGGAATCCAGAGTCTAGGTCAGTGGTCAGCAAACTCATTAGTCAACAGAGGGGTAAACCTCGGCTTGCGAGCCGCAGTTTGCCGACCACTGAACTAGGACATCAGGGCACTAACCACCAGTTCTAGTAGATGGTCTCCTGGATCTGATTTTATGAACATAAAAGCCACATGTACAATGTATAATGTACTACAACTGAACAGGTTAAATACATCCTAACAGCTTGCTAGCTTGCTGATTTCTTACCAGCATGTACTCAGAGGTGAAAGAACCCCGAGCTCAGCCCAAGCATAATTCTCAAAATTCCAATCAGTCCAGTCCAAATAAACACGTTCCCCGCAGCCCTCAGATCTGAGTGCCTGGCCTTGAAAACAGCCTATTTTAAAAATTACCCAGCGGCAAACTTGCACACAGTACGCTTCAAGATGACCTTCTCTACTATTGTGACTCCTTTCCTTGACTCTCTGAAGCCGGTGACTAATTCTGTCCCATTTCACCAAAGAGAGGGACTCTCCCATTTCACACCTCGGACGTGCAGGACCCAGCATGCCAGGAAGGAGGAGAAATGGGCACTGCCAGGCCTCGCAGGAGTGGTCGCCTGAGGCACTGAACCCGCTCTCGCCCTGTGGTTTACATTGAGAACGTGGAAGAGCGCGGGGAAGGACTTTCTCCACGGGAGTTTCCAGGCGGGGCAGGGATTTCATGCAGCACAAGTTACACAGACCCACTTCCTCTGGTTTGTTATACATGCAACTCTACCACCACCCCTGTGCCCTCAGGTCTGGCAAAAAAAAACACCAATCTGAGGGCAGCTGGCTGGTGTGACATGTCACACATTCGATGATGGTGGCAACCGCTGCTCTCATTTACTAAGACCCTCCTGTGACCCAGACACCCTGGAAGGTCTTTTACACGCGCTCTCTCCTGGGATGGTGAGAAGGAACACAGTTCCAGGCTTTGTTCTTTCTCAGCTGTCAAACTACCGCCCCAGAGGCAAGTCAAACTGGTGCCTCTCAATGCTGCCGAGAGCTGGGTCTGTTCTGAATGAACGCTCCCAAGCATGAGGCGGACGAGCATCCCCAACCAGAGACGCGATACTCAGGATGCTGGGCTGTAACGTGAATCAGATCCAAAAACCCCACCAGGCAGGACCGATCTCTCACGTGTCCCTGAGGAGAGTGACACTCAGATTATATAGTTCAGATGCTCAGCAAAGCCTGGTGGCAGGAGAAGACGGACAGACTGACAGACAGGCCTACTAGTATATCATCTACCCCTCATGCCAGGTTCTATAGTTTCAATTTGATGAGAATAGGCCGGGTGGAGACAGTGCATTGAGGGTCTGGCTTCTGGGGACCGAAGAAGTTGACATTCATGACAGATTCCTGAAAGCCTGTTACCTGTGACAGCTGCCGGGCCTCAGAAGCACCCCCTAAGACCCGTCTGCTGCAACTGAACTCGCCGCTGTGTTCGCAAGACCGGGCTTTCTACAACCACCACCTCGTGCTGTCATTCCTACACGATCTGCCCCCACAGGTGCCTTCTGCCTCGTGCCCTCTGGGTGTTCCGGACTGCGTGCCCAAAGGACCCAGAATCCATCTGTCTGCACTGAGGGCCATCGTTCAAGTCCTAGACACACTGCCTCTGGCCTCAGAAGTGCTACTGCAAACAATAAATGGTCAATTCTTACTTTGCACATCACATTTCATTTGATTTTGGCCTAGGAACTGCAACCATTGTAAGTCCTATATTATTTATGGCTTTTCTACTTCAGTGTATCTTAATAAATTCTCAAAGTAAGTCCGGAGAGCAAGAATGAATCCCTCAAGTGATGACCTTAAAAATCGAATTGCGATACTCACTTATTTTCATTGGTAACAGGAATGGTCTTCCCTCCAGGAATCAGTTCGTGGCAAACGAGCTAGGAGGGAAGAGGGGGGACAATCACTCGAGAGGATTCTAAGGGGGAGAAAGCTTCCTGCAGACAAAGGGCCGACTCCCACGTCCAGAATAATGACAGAATTAAGATGGGACATGTTGGCAATAACCATTTCTACAAAAAGCCGGGACTTATACATCAGCAGGCAGACCCTACACAATCAATTCGAACATTTTTTTTTCTCCTGCACAAAATAAAAATTAAAAAAAAAAAAATGATGTGAATGCCAGGGAGAAAGATCTGGAAGGCCAGCCTCATGCCACCAGTGGCACTTTCTGGGCACTGCCACTCTAGGCAAAATTCATTTTCACCTGTATGCTCACATTCTGACTGGTATTTGGTTAGGAGTTTGCATTATTTTTATGGTCAAGAAAGAAAATGAAGACTGTCAGGAAGAAGCCTCAAAATCTGATGAAAGCTTTGGAAACTATAGAATCAATTGCTCTCCTCAACATCAGGAACTTCAGGGGTCACCTAAAGAAATCATAGTGCATCGCCTTCAAGCTAATGTTAACAGAAGTCCTGTTAATGTAACAGGACGTGGACAGGTTGGAACACAGTGACCGCTAGGGCCAATGCTTTGTACATCAGAGGGCGCCCCAAAGATTTTAAAGCTAAAAGGGCCCTCAGGAGTCGCCCGGCCTGGCCTTTCCCAAAGAGGGTCCCAGGGAACCCTGCCTGTGAGCTCTGATGTGAGAATCACTCCGTGATTGGCATTCTCTCTCTGAAAGAGGAGTTGTGTGGTCACAGGCTTCTCTGAGCCCTTCTCTGATGCCAGCCTGCTTGGTGGTTCTTCAGGAGGAGGGTAGGGCACGTGAGCACTTACAGAGCACCGGGGACAATGGTCCCAGTGAGGGCTCACACTCGGCAAGTGGCCCTTTGAGAAAAGAAACCGTGGCTTGGGGAGACGAAGCGGCCTCTCTGAGGCTCAGAGGCAGCCCCGCACCTCGGACCACATGGGCGGGGGCTCGTTCGGGTGTCGCCGGGACACACTGGAGGGGCTGCGCACTTCCGAGAAAAGCCGAGAGAAGAACTTGGGAAGGAAACAGCTCTGCCCCCACGGTTTCAAGGGTCTTCTTTCTTCCTGCTCTGCTCTTTGAGTTGGGATGGGGACAGGAGTCTGCTAGAGGCACGTCTTCTCAGAGCCTCCTTCCCCCTTTCTAAGTCACTGTCCTCATGAGTGACAGCTAATCCTCACCATGGCAATGAAAAGCAACAAACAGGAAGCTATGGCTTCAATTAGGAATGACCCAGAGTGTAACCTCAGCAGAGTGAGGGGTCTCAGCACAGCGAGAGAGAGCAGGCAAAAGCCAGGTCAGCTGTAACAGAAGGAGACTGCCCCCTCCCAGCAAGGTGGGGCAGGAGAACTGGCACGGGAGACAGAGGAAAGAGGCCAGACAGACAGACACTCTGTTTGGGGACCGTTAGGGAAAGTGCCAAGGCCAGGGCAGGCCTCGGGAAGCCCAGAGGGACAGAACGAAGACTTCAGGCCCAGTATTCAACCTACCTGACCCATGACGTCTTCATCGTACGACAGCGTCAGGCCCAGGTCGGAGATGTCCCCGTCATAGCGCTAGGACGACAGGGAAGGGAAAGTGTTGGGACCCAGCAAGGATGTGTCCGTGAAGAACTGACGCTCCTACAAGGTCTGCTTAGGCAGCGACTGAACAGCTGGAGGCAAAGGAGACGCATCCCCTCGAGGGAGAAGGCGCTGAGCATCGGCCCTGAGAGGCAGTGTCCTGAGCGAGGCACGAGGGGCAGGGAACCTCCTCCTCCACACCCACCCTGCGGGGCCCCACTCTGGCGCCTTCCTGCCAGCGCTCAGCTCAGCCCCGCCCGTCCGCACTGACCTTGATGGAGGTGAGGTTTTTGTAGAACTCCGAGTCCAGGGACGGCAGCTCGTCCACGGAGCTGTAGAAGACGCTGTGGTGGTGCCCGAGCAGCTGGCTCAGGAAGAAGGACGCGAAGGGCACGTCCACCACGATCCCCTGCGGGAGGAGACAAGCCACCGCAGTCTGTCCAGAGTCCGCCCCGTAATCCCGTCCGGGGCCGCTCACCCTGCACTTCCGGAATTTCCAATCCGGACGCCACCTCCCCATCACTTAACCAACCCAAGCAAGTCCCCCGCGGGGACATCTCAGCCCGGTGGTTGTGGACACGGGCTTTGGAGCCACAGCGCTCAGGGACCAAACCCAGCTCTGCTGCTGCCGGGCCACGGAGCCTCGGTTTCCCACCTGCAGATGGGCGACAGCGCAGCCTCGCTGCTGTGAGATGTGGGGAGCAGACAGTGGGAGCTCAGAGGGCACGCTCCTGCCAGAGGCCGTACCCCCATTTCTTTCATCTGCACTATTTTTTTTTTTAATTGATTTTTCACAGAAAGGAAGGGAGAGGGATAGAAAGTCAGAAACATCAATGAGAGA
Source organism: Lasiurus borealis (assembly GCA_004026805.1). Lineage (NCBI taxonomy): Eukaryota > Metazoa > Chordata > Mammalia > Chiroptera > Vespertilionidae > Lasiurus > Lasiurus borealis. The sequence goes on from PVJN01008272.1 coordinate 52,683, forward strand.
GACATCGATCAGCTGCCTCCTGCACGCCCCCTACTGGAGATGTGCCCGCAAACAAGGTACATGCCCCCGACCGGAATCGAACCTGGGACCTTTCAGTCCGCAGGCCGATGCTCTATCCACTGAGCCAAACTGGTCTTGGCCATCTGCACTATTACTGTTGCTGGAGAGGGAGGAGGCAGAGACGAGGCCCAGGAAATAGGGGGGGACATTCACGCCACCCCTCATCCTTCAGCGAAGCAGAGGGCAGGTTTAGGATCAGGGTGGCCTGGCTTCACATCTGCATTCAACCCCTTCATGAGTGAGCAGACTCTGGATTAGCGCCTCCTCCAGCCTCGGTCTCTCGTCCTTAAAACAGGACAGTGGCGGCCACGCCACACGGATGCTGAGGATTCGGGGAGCAGCACCGGAAGTACAGCCTCTGTCTACAGTAACGGGGTTCCGGTCCTTCCTTCCTGACTTTATCCCGAGGACAGGCAGTTGACCCGGCCAGGTCTGAGCACATACATGCACACACAGCTGTGGTCCTGCCCACGTTTGGTCTTCCTCTCCAGCTCGCGGCTCCGTCACGCACCTACCTCGTACACGGCCTTCCCCAGCATCTTGCCCACGAACTCGAAGAGCTGCAGGTAGTTCTCGTGGATGTAGGAGGTGGGCGAAGGGTAGAGCCGCTCGTCCCCGCTGGTAGTCTGCGAGGACACAGGTGGACAGGGGCAGGGAATGAGGCCTGGTGTCGAGCATGCCTCCCCCTCCGTGTGGCGGCCGCAGCCCCGCTCCCTCCCTGGAGTGATACCTTGAACAGGTTGAGTGCGGGGTCAAACACCCGCTTGATGATCTCTTCCAGGAACTCCTTGAAAACACCGTCCTGGTCGATCCCTGCCTCGTCCACGCCGAGGTCATTGACAAACTTCACCCGGATCACGCCCTTCATGGCGTGCTGGGACAGCTGCCGCAGCTGCTCGTAGCCGTCCTGCCGAGGGCAGAAGCCAGCCCGTTAGCACCCCGAGGCCCGCTGCGCACTCAGGGGTCCCCTAAGGCCTTCCCGTGTCATTAGGAGCGACAAGACCGGTTCAGAGGCAACAGGTCCACCCGCTGACACGCCTCCCCTCCACAGAGCACGCTGCTTGCGGGCTTCTCACCTCCAACATCCGGGACCGTCGGATGGTGATGTGGGTGACGTGAGGGGAGGCGGAGCTGGTCTCCACAAGCCCCAGTTTCTCCTTCTCCTTGGTGACCATGTTTCGGAACAGGAGAACTCTCTGCAACGAGCAACGGTGAGGCCAGAGACAGGGTCACTGGCTGAGGAGTCCCCAAGACACACTGTGCAAGGTTGATGGCTTTGAAGTCATTTGACCCGCAACTGCAATGGGATGCTTCCCTAAGTTAAAAGCAACTTGAGGGAACAGGAAACCTTCCCCAAAACATGCTTGGAATTAGAAATATAACTTCTTCCCTCCCTCCTACATTCTCTCCAGTCAGTCCGTCCATCTGGCTCTCCAACAGCACTGCATTCTCTCACCCGAGGCCTTTAAACAGCGCCCACTTTTGCCTGTGCTCCCACCCCGTTTCTGGGCTCCCCCAGCATCCAACCCTGTGGCATACACCCCCCTCTACAGGACTGTCTTCAATCCCTGTACCCCCAGGACTTAGCTTCATGCCCGACACAGCGTAAGATCCAATCACGGTTTGCAATGCTGAACGAGCGAGCGCGTTTATTTATTTCCAACTGGGTAGCAGAGATGGAAAGCCAGGAGCCACGTGGTGGGACAGACACACAGGGGCCCAGCTCTGAGCGAGACTCACATTTTTGTGAGGAATGACGTGAGGGATGTACTGCAGGATCAGCTGGGCCCGCTTCCTGTCCTTGTCCAGTTCTTGGAAGAGCACGCTAGGTTTGAGATCCCTTAAAGAGAAAGACGTGAGCTTGGGGTAATGAAAGCAAAACAATCCACCGTTCTTGGCAAACTGCACCCTGCGGGCCAAATGCAGCCTGCCACCCATTTTTGTCAAGTTTTCATGGGACACAACCACACTCATTCATTATGGGTTGTCTCTGGCTGTTTTCGTGCCACGGAGACTGGTGTGCAAAGCCTGGAACAGTCGCCATCAGGCCCTTTACAGAAACAGCTGGCCAGTCCTGCGCTAGTGCCACAACTTCAAGACTTACACAGGAGTTGACATGTCGTGGATATGACAATGGGGACACGACCTTATGTTTAGTTGTTGCAAGAAGATTCCCCAACCCCATCTCCCAGAACACCTAGCTGTCGTTTTTATCCTGCTAATTCTGATTTTTTTAAAAACTGCCATTTGCCTGGCATTACCTGTGGCTCAGTTCAGCTGAACATTTTTCTTCTTCCCAGTTTGGGTACGAAACACTTGCTAAATGTGAGCGGGCTCGGCTGCTATAATGAGCTCTAGCCATCCTCAGGGTACGCATATTTTAACAGAAGTGACCGCTAGGTGATCCGTCCCGACAGGTGCAGGAAGAACGGGTCTCCTCATGCAGGTGGGAGGTGAAGAAGGGGGACCGGTTCCTCTCTGCCCTGGGACGTGAGTGCAGCCCCCCCAGACCCGCCTCCCCACCCCGGGCGCTCACTTTCGCAGCCAGTGGTCCTCGGGGGCGAAGCGGCGCCGGCAGTCCCGCTCGTACAGCACCATCAGCCACCCGTGGACGGACTGGAACAGCTCCAGAGTCTCGCCCTTGGCGTTCTCTGTAGGCACACAAGCAGGAGGCAGCCTCACGGAGCTGATCAGAACGGAGAGGAGCTGAAAGGACAGCTCTGGCCATCCGGTCCCACCCAGGCCTTCCCCCCACCTCGCTGTGAATCCTGCATGAACAGCAGAGCTGAAAGGCACCCTGGGTGTGTTCAAAGTGGCTACAGGACTGAGTAGCTCTTAGGCCCAATCACTCATGCTGCCTCCTGCTAGCACATCATCTAAAGACGCTATTCATCTAAAGCAGTGGTTCTCAACCTTTCTAATGCCGCTTACCCTTTAATACAGTTTCTCAGGTTGTGGTGACCCCCAATCATAAAGTTATTTTCGTTGCTATTTCATAACTGTAATTTTGCAACTGTTATGAATCATATCTGTGTTTCCCAATGGTCTTAGGCGACCCCTGTGAAAGTGTTGTTCGACCCCCAAAGGGGTCGAGACCCACAGGTGGAAAACCACTGCTGTAGAGAGGAACTGTATTGAAGGGTAAGTGGCATTAGAAAGGTTGAGAACCACTGATCTAAAGAGCTTTGTACTGAACCACTGGAAACACATCGGGAGGTGCATCTTCAACCGGAGGTATTAGCTGGCACACATTTATCTTCTCAAAGATCAGATCAACACAAAGAATCAAAAGGGGGAGTAGGGCAAAATTAATCATTACTAATAATTCCTGAGCCAAGCAAATCTTGAAAAACATATGGGAGAGCAAGACTTCTTTAACCTCACCGCTGTCTTAAAGGTCACAGATAGAGAGGGGAAAAAAGGAAACTTCTAATTAGGTGCAGAAATGTGCATTTTCCATTAACATTGACAGATAGTAAGGCTAAGAACCAGCTGTGTACTGACTAACACACACACACACACACACACACACACCGCCTGTAGCATCAACCGAACCGTGGCCGCCACCTTTACCTTACCTACGATCCCATCCCAGATCATTTTAAACACAAAGGAATTCAGAAAGGAGGAGATGGTGACCAGCTCTTCCAGTTTGAAGGAAATTTGTTCTTCATAAACTTCGATGTCATCAAGGATCCTGAGTCAGACACAAAGTTATTCGCAATTATCCACCGAGAAAAGACAAAAAAAACTAGATCTGAACTTCTTAGAGGACCAAATAAGGTTGCAAAATAAGTTCCATCTTTTAGAGACACTGTACAATTGACAGATAAAGTGGTAAATGTCTAGGATATGGTTCAAAACAATGAAGGAGAGGAGAGCAGGTGAGCGTACAGATGAAGCAAGACTGGCAATGAGTTAACTGTTGAGGCTGGTGATGGATGCATTAGAATTCACTGTACTCTATTCTCTCTACTTCCTATGACTTGAAATTGTCCCCAGTAAAAAGTTAAAAATACAGAAGAAAACAGTAAGCCCTGCTCTGTATTTCAGCTCTATCTGAAAATATCCTAAAACGGCGCCATTCCCTTTAGAATAGGAGTCACTCTTGGGTCACCTGTGACCCCGCAGGTCAAGGTCTGGACCAGCAGCTACGGACCCTGCTCTGGCCTCCAACCTTCCACTGAGCCCTTCCCTCCATGATTCTTACCCAATCTGCCACCCACAAGCCCCTCCTGCCTCCTGCCAATGCTCCTAGCCTGAACGTAACTGCCTAAAATCCATTCTATCTTATAATTTTTCACCAGCCTTTTGGGGGAAAAGTGGAATTAAAAGAATACCAAATACACGAGTAGACACCTAGGCTTAAAGAACAAAGGAACTAAATGGGACTAGCATTTGTTGATTTCTCATTGTGTGCCAGGCACTGTCCTAAGTACCTGACATTCCTTTCCTCATTCACTCCTTATCACGCTGGTAATGTTACCTCCATTGCCCAGGGCATCTCAGTAAGTGGGGAGCCAAGTTTTGCACCCTGACTCCCTGGCTCTGGAAGTTTCCAGTAAACTCACTAGCACAGCGTGTCAATGGCCCAAGTTACTTAGACCCAGAACCAAGATACCCAAAGCCCACATTCACTGGTGCTGACCCAGCTCCCTGAAAGGATGCTGAAGCCCTACTATGTGCCACCCAGTCTGTAAATGTTTCCTTCTAAAATGTCACTTATGAAAGTGAGCGGTGGACCCTGCCGCCCGGGCCCAAACTTCGCAGGAACCGCACCAGTAACTGCTTCCTTCCTGCCCCTGCGTGCAGGCCCGCAGCCGTCAACCTACGTGATGAGGTGCCGGGAGCAGTCGCAGAACAGCATCAGCATGGCCAGGAGCTGCGCGGACTCCTCCGTGTCGTTGCTGAGGCACTCCAGGAAGAGCTTTAGCCCGCCGTGGGGGCCCAGCTCACAGATAAACGCCCACAGTTTGGGCAGCAGGTCATCAAGGTAAGTGAGCCCTGGAAAAGGAGAGAGAAACCCAAGCTTCAGGGGGGGGCTCCAGCTGGCCCGTTATTTCCTTACCACCAGGGAGACAAACGCACCTACTAGTGCACAGGGTGCGAGAGAGAAAGAGGTGATTTCCAAGAAAGTCATTATCACCACGAGAATAAGAAGCGCTAACATGTAATGGGTGCTCACTATGTGCCTGACACTGTTCCAAGTACTCGACATACATGATCTCCTTCCCAGTGTGAAACTCATCGTGACCTAAAGTGAAGGCCAGAGAGGTTAAGGGGCTCAAAATCACACAGCCAGGAAGTGTCAGAGCCAAGAGCAATGCCCAGGTCTGTCTGACTCCGAGTGTGTGTTTTAAATCAGAGATCGGCACATTTCTTTGTGGAAAGGACTAGAGTTGGTATTCGTAGATTCTGTAGGCCAATCTCCATCACAACTACTCAGTGCAACTATTATAGCACAAAAGTGGCTACTAGACAATATGGATGTAGCTTTGTTCCAATAAAACTTTATCTATAAAAGCACGTAGTGGGTTGGCTTTGGCCCACAGACAGTAGTTTATTGATGCCTGCTTGAAACTATCTTGCACCCCTGGGATGGAACCTGCAATCCAGCTATGTGCCCTTGACCAGGAATCGAACCTGCGACCCTTTCATGTTTGGGCTGACACTCTAACCGCTAAGAACAGTGGCCAGCGGGAAGCAGAGGCATCTCAACCTCCTGATGGTAGTAGAACTCTCCAAGCTCAGGAGCCCTGTCCCCAGCCGATCATCCACCAGCTCGGCAAATGGCACCACCACACTGTCACCACAGACGCACACTGGCAGCATCTTTGAAACTGTGAGGCCCCACTCCCTCATGTCCAGCCCGCCTCTGAGACCTCACACAGCCTCCTGCCTCCATCTCCATCACGACCCCAGTTCAGCTTGGCAGTGTTTGGAGACAGGGATGGGTGTCACAACCAGGAGGAAGGAGAAGGTGCTACTGGCACCTGTGGGTAGGGGCGGGAGGCTGCTGAAATCCTACAATGGACAGGTGGCTTCCACAACAGAGAATCGTCTGCCAAACTGTCAACCCTCTTCCAGGCTAGTGTTTCTCAATGGTTAGAACACCATCCTGGGAACCAAGGAGTTGCGGGTTCATCCCCCGACCCCTGGTCAGGCGAGTGCGGAAAGTGGCAGGTCGATGTGTCTCTCTCACATCGATGTCTCTCTCTTTCCCCCTACCTTTTATTCTCTCTAAAAAGCAATGGAACAATATCCTCAAGTAAGGATTTTTTAAAGTAACATTTTAAAAGCAAATAGTCCTATGCAACAGGAGAAAGGGGAGGCTGGGGGAAGATTAATGGGGGAGAAAAAAAGGAGACATATGTACTATGTGTAATACTTTAAACAATAAAATAAATAAGTAAAAGCAAATAGTCCTTCACTATGAGAATAAAGAGCCAGGTCACAGGAATGAGCTGACAATGCCGGGACTGAGATGAGTTTGAGCCGATCAACCTCTCGGCCTGTAAGAATGGCTCAAACACACCCTCCTCCCCGGATGCCGGAAGAAATCCAGAGTCCCCAGCCACACCGCCGGCTCACCCCGAGCCAGGAGAGGCCCGGGCCTGCCAACCTGTGAGTATCTGCAGCCGGATCTGGGTCAGCGTGGTCAGCGAGGTCTGGTAGAGGACGCAGATGTTGCACACCTTCTGCACCTCCGCGGAGTCCACTCGCTTGCCCCCGACGGGCTTGAGGATGTTGCGCACCGACGCGGACTTCTGAAACGCGCGCCTCAGGAGGTCTGGCACGGAGAGAGGAGGAGCGTGTGAGCGGAAGTTCCAAGCTCAGCCATCCGCCAGGTTCCACCCTGTGGGGAAGAGCATTCCAGGGAATACACAGCCACAGCCAGACAGTGGGGCTGCCGCCCGATTCAAGTGGTCATCTTGGGATAAAGTGGAAGCGCATTAATGATAGGATTTTAGGGAAAATCCGATTCTTACAAGGGATCCTTTTACTGAACCATTCACTTCAGCACCCACAAAGGTAAAAGTTCCGAGGACTGTATTAGGGGAAAGGGAGGCCTGGTAGATGGATCCCCAACTTCCTGTGCTTTGAGATGGAAGAAGGGGCTTTTTGACGCTTCCCATGACTATCCTCAGAAGTTGTATCCGCCGAGCCCGTGCGCACTGGCAGGTGCAAGAGGGGACTACGCAGCACACGGGCTGGCAGAGGAAAAGCCAAATCGGGCAGGTCATTCTACTGACGTGTGTGCCCACAAACCTTCCCACAGGGGACACTGCTGAGCTGGAAGTCAGTGACCCAATGCCCCTTCATCAGGAGCCCCCGTGGGAGATGTCTTTTACGATTACACATTCAGAAAAGCTCTACTTCCCCTAAGAAACAGGCCCTCCTGTTTATAAGAAGAAAGGGTTCCAGCGACTAGAACATCAGAGCCAAATGGAAGTGCAGAGAAAACCACAGCAGCCCTCACAGATTTTTTATCAGTGGACATTCTCTGCACACGACCTTGATTTTGTCCGCCCATTTCTATTCCCCGTTTTCTATTCCTAAGGACTTGCTGTCACCGTTGTGCTAACTGTAACGTGATGTAAGCAGCTTCCAGATCTGGGGGCGAGGTGAGGGGTCCCAGGAACAGAGCGGGCAGGTGCCCAGGACGCCCAGAGCTGCACCCGGCCCCGCGCAGCCACGGCCGGGCCCGCCCCAGCCACTCACTCTTCACGGGAAGCACGTTCTGCGGCGAGGCCGGCTGCACGTGCGCCGCCGGCTCCTGGCTCTCCAGCAGCTTCTTGCTCAGGATGTCACTGAAGAAGATCCGGATCAGCGGCACCCCCCACAGGAACTGCAGCTGTTTGGTGATCAAGGGCATGGACTCGTTGAGGCTGGGGGAGAAAAGGAGAACCAGGGGTGTCGGGTCCACCCAGCGGAGGGCCAGGCAGAGCCCGCGCGGTTCCCTGACTGAGGGCCTGGCACTGTAGCAGGACCTGCCACTCAGCACGGTCAGTAAGATACTTTAGACAGAGGCTCCACCAGTGGCTGCTGAGGCCTGATGGGGAAGGCACCGCCCTCTGTCTTCTCTGTCGCTCCACCCAGACTTCCTGTGCTGCCAGCAGCACTAGGCTCTCCCTCGTCCCCACGCTCCACGTCACAGCGTCTCCCCGACGCCCTTTATCTGCCTTCACCCGGATTCCATCCTGTTTACCTCTCAGTGGACAAGCCATCTCACACCTGCCGTCTTGTCCTGTTCACAGGCCTGGCCCCGCCCTGCTACCCTCCAGCCTCCAAAGAGTCTCTCTGCCTTCAATTGTCCCCTTCTCCACTCCGCACCCCAGCATCACTCACACCCTGAAACCCGCCTCCATCACCTCCCTGCGCCAGACCCTCAATGCCTCCCAGCATCACACCGGAAGGCTCTGACACGCTTTATGTCATTCAACCCTTGGAGACACTGTACCCCATATTGCAGAAGAGAAAAACGAGGTGAAGTGACTCTCAAGGTGCCCCCAGAGGACGGGTGCAGCTGAGCCAGGCTGTTCACCTGGTGCTAGTCTGCCCCACCCTCTGCCCACAACATCCTGATGCCCAACACAGCCCCTCCATCCTCTTCAGTCTGAGGCAGCGCTCTGCTGGGCAGCTGGTAAATAGTCTTTTTAACGGAATGCCACTCAGGCTCAAGGAAAAGGGAGAAAATTGGGGATGTCCTTCCCTGGCCCCCAGTTTTCTGCCTCGAGAGCCCCCGGCAGGGACCCCAGGCCCCAGGCAGACATGGAAAGGAAAACAGCTGAGTACCATGCCGCCTTAGGTCCCGAGACCCACTGATTTAAGCCCAGGGGCACATTTAAATCTGTGATGCCACCTTACTTCATTGGTGTCTCCTAAAAAATATTTTTGAGCTCTTGATTAAAAACGTTAACATTTATATTCCACCTCCTGAAAAATACGTGGAGTGACTTCTATTCCCTTTGAATCATGTACCTTATTTTATTTTCCCCAAAATATGGCCATCTAGGCAACCAATAAAATGACACTGAAGAAGGAAAGTTAAGATGAATGGATATTGCTTCTAATTTACTAAGTGAAAAGAACAAAATACCAATTAATACGATCCCAATTTTGTGAAAAAACAGGTAGGCTGTAGACTGAACGGAAGTGCACACAGGTTGTCTTAGGAGATGATTTTTATTCTCTTACGTTCTTACACTCACACAGTGACTATATGTGACTTTTACAGTAAGAAACAACATAAGCTGAAGTGCAGGAAGGAGTGAGAGGTGGGGGAGAGACTCAGGGGAGGCAGGAAGGACCGGGCTTCGCCCAGGACTCACCCATAGTCCACCGACTGGGAGAACCAGCCAAGGACGGGGTGCCAGTGGGTCAGGTTGGATTTCTTCTGGGTCACGTACTTCTGACAGTAGCACAGCATCTGCGTGAGCAAACTCACAAACCCATCCGTCTCCTCCTCCAGCACGCGGGGGCTGAGGGAGCCCAGGTGCAGGAGGTTGCCTGCAAAGAGAGAAGGCTGAGGGCGCGGGGCCCGGACAGACACGCTTCGTCACCTCGAGGGCCGCTCTCTGCCAGGGCCCAGGCAGCCCCGTCTATGCAGGAGGAATTCCCCGGGGAGGGCACTTGTCAGAGCTGAGACCTCGGCTGGCCTGGCTCCCCATCCTGGCTCTGTCCCAGGCCAGGTGTGTGAACCTCTCCTCTCCTCTCCCATCCTATCTCCTCATCGGTAAGACTGGAATGACAGTCCCCCTCTGGACTGACATGTAGAATGTCTGGCACACAGGGATGTGACATTAGCTAGTATGACATGTTACTATTACACTAAGATTTTTTTTAAAAAAAAAGGTAACATAAGAAATGACCTTTTGGGCCGAAACTGGTTTGACTCAGTGGATAGAGCAGAAGCCTGCAGCCTGAAAGGTCCCGGGTTCGATTCCGGTCAGGGGCATGTACCTTGGTTGTGGGCACATCCCCAGTAGGGGTCGTGCAGGAGGCAGCTGATAGATATTTCTTTCTCATGGATGTTTCTAACTCTATCCCTCTCCCTTCCTTTCTGTAAAAAATCAATAAAATATATTTTTTAAAAAGAAAAAAGAAATGACCTTTTTGAAGAATATCTGAATTTCCAGGGAAGTCACTATTACTCCAAGTTAACCAGTTATTTAACATGCCTTGTGTGAGGACTCCCCAAAAATTTGGCCTTAAAAACCTTTTTCTGTTAGGCACTGAGAACTATGTATGTCTGCAGTTTTCAAATGCTTCTGTCCACAACCCTTTCATCTACAATGGAAACAGTAAACAGATGATGCAGGCCTTCCTCCAATCTAAGCCGAACCCAACTGCACCCTCCCTTCCCCCAACGTGCGAATTATCCAGGCCACTCCACGTTTTCCATTTCCCCTCGGCTGCCAGGAAGCCGAGGACTACAATTTAACATTCACTCACACTCATCCAGTGCGCCAAGTTGGATCTATTTCCCACGTGATCTTCAATTTTACATGTCTCGTTTGACTGTCTATCTGGTTACATGTTTTCTACCGTGCACACTTCTAATCATTAATAAAGACAGCTCTGGACCTCCAGAAAGGTGAAAAGCAAACAACGTGGCGTGTTCCCGATGCCCAGGACACAGTCACATCCAGCCTCGGCTACTCACCCATTAGACACAGCGTATGGCATCCTTCTAAACTCTCGCAGACATCGCGGCATCGGTCTTTAGATCTTAAAAACGTGATGAACTTACGAAGCATGTCGTGAGATTCTACCACCGTGAGGCGCTGCGAACAATCACAGGCTGTCAGAGGGGAAGCTGGCGAAGAAGTGCATGAACTTGACCCCTCGCAGGCCACCCCCCAGGAGCCAAACATGCTTCTGATCACCCAGATGAACCTCTTTCTTTGGACTGCTAACGACAGTGTGTCAACAGTGGCTACCGACGTAGAAGAAAACTCGGGGAAGAGGTGGGGATGGACAGAGAAAAGAGCCTACGCTCTAATTTCTAAGGAAATAAACTATGGACTGGGGGAACCCAGAGCCCACTTACCTCCGGGGTCACTATGCTGAGATGAGTCACAAGAGCTGGCACGGACATGATGTGGATGAGGAATGGCTGAATCAGATTGTCTGAAAACTGGGCCGCAATCACAGGGCTGGACACAGACAGATCGCCATACTCAGTGCGGTTACCAACTCCCCCAAACCCCCGGAAATGATGCTTCCCGGGATGGGGACACCCCCTAAGGGAAGGCCGAGTCAGTGACAGGACAGTCATGTGACAGATGTCAAAAATCAGTTTTGAAGTTTTACTGATGTGATGTCATCAAAATCTTTCTGTAGCCTACTCATCATTGTGCTTAAGCCCCCTTGGGGGACAAATTCTACAAAGGCATTGCCAGTGGGACACTGAACAGGGCACACATCCATCTGTAAGCACAGCAGGGGAGGGGAAACGAAGTTTAATGTCAAGTCTCAGCCAACAGCTGGGGCCGCAACCAGGGAGCCGGAGAGGCACAGGCACAAACCAGGGCCCACGCTCCAGGTACCAGGTACACAGGGTCCCAGCTAATGAAAAGGGCATGACGAGGTTGGGAAGGTTCCCCTGTACCGTGACTTAAAGAAGCATGTATTGCCAAAACCGGTTTGGCCCAGTGGATAGAGCGTCGGCCTACATACTGAAAGGTCCCAGGTTCGATTCTGGTCAAGGTCACGTACCTTGGTTGCAGGCACATACCCAGTGGGGGGCATGTAGGAGGCAGCTGATTGATGTTTCTCTCTCATCGATGTTTCTAACTCACTATCCCTCCTCTCCCTCTTCCTCTTTGTAAAAAATCAATAAAATATATTTTTTAAAAAAAAGAAAGAAACATTGCATTGTTTCAGAGTCCAGAGATGTGCCCAGTGTGTGAAGCAAGTTTAAAGAATAAGGAGTCATGAGTGTGGGTTCTAGGGTCGTATGGCCCGAGTTTAATCCTTGGCCCTGCCACTCGCTGCTGGGTGACCAAAGACAAGTGTCTTACCCTCTGGGCCTTATTTTCCTCCTCTGTAAGAGGGAGTTAGAGAATGTGGTGAGGAATCAGTTAAAATGTGTTCACACCTTAAAACACCGTGCGGCCCTTCCGAAGCAAGTGCGTCTCCTACTTACCGCAACGCCAGAGAAAAGGCCGCAGTCAAGGTGCCTTTGGACAGGCAAGGCCGGGGTCTGGCCAGGCCACGGGTTAACAGCATCTGGAAAGAACGTTTGATCTGGTCAGGGGAGGATGCCAGTTTTGTATTCATTTGTTCATAAGAGTAAAATGAGTGCCTCGGATAAAAAACGATATTGGGATTTTTTAAAAAATAAGGGGAGAGAAAAGTAACGGGATGGAGGCTCATTAATACCACCCCTTCACCTTCAAATGATATGTTTAATTTTTAAAATAATCAACAGTTAAAAAAAATTAACAGCTGATACAAAGACCAGACTTCCAACTGCAAGAAGCAGTTCCGACTTATGGTGTCAGGTTGACCCGTCTGCAGTGACCTATGGACCATGTCGCCTGTGTGAGGAGCACATGGAGCCACGTCAGGACAGAGCGCAGGGCTGAATCAGTGCTGCCTCTCAGCAATTCTCAGCGCCAATTCGGATCTGACCATTCCTGGCTATATGAGTGGCACAAAAGGTGCAGTGTGGACAGAAGGCTGTTTGAGGACAGAGCCGGGAAGGTAATTCCGGACACCAAACCAGGAAGGAGCCAGAGGAATCAGCCTGAGGCCTCCTCCCTCCGTTTCAATTTCAGGTGACCGGTTACACCTGTAGCCGGAGACAGAGCGCCTGGAAGGGATCCTGGGGCCACCGTCCCCCTTTTACACAAACCACAGTGACCCCGGCAGGGGAAGGAAGGAGAGGACACGGAGCATTAAACTGTTCCTGCAAAGGATTTCTGCGAGGAGGGCGCCAGATGTGCCCAAACCGAACATGTGACCCAAGTTCAGGCGTGGAGAGTGAGGCCACCAATTCCAGGAGGAGGTCCCACATGAGGGTGCGGGGCCACAGACCTGCAGCACAGAGTACAGTCCACGCTGGTTGAGATGTCCCATTATGTTTGCACAGATGTGGTTCATGGCTGGCCGGAGACTCTC